>JAQZBX010030338.1:0-26845 GCA_029593785.1 Cabassous unicinctus | reverse complement strand
AGTACATGATTTCATGATATCGGTCATTGGTCATTTGGAAAATATTTGTTGACTGAAATAAGTAGATCTTCCAAATATTGACACATTCCATCATACAATATCAAAAAGTCATATATGTTAATAATACCATTAATCTCATCAGAAAGATCTTGAGTTATTGGGAAGCTGTAAAGCTCAGAGTGGAGTAAACAAACTACACCATTCCAGTTTTGGTTTAAAAGCTCATCTAATCATTGGCAAGAAATACTGTCAGTTGTTTTCTTTAATGTCACAGTTTCACTCATTCTTTCTTCTTCTTCTTCTTCTTCTTCTTTTTGTGAGGTACCAGGAACAGGAATTGAACCCTGGACCTTGTATGTGGGAAGCCAACACACAGCCACTGAGCCCGACTGGCTCCCCTGAGTTGAATATTCCATTTGTTTGCTTGGTTTTTTTGCTTGTTTCTTTGTTTTGTTTTGTTTTGTTTTTTTTAGGAGGCACCAGGAACTGAGCCAAGGGCCTCCAATGTGGGAAGCAGGCACTCAAATGCTTGAGTGACATCTACTCCCCTCACTCATTCCTTTTTGTGAAATTTCCATCATCTAATCAAGTTTGATTAACCATAGCTTGTTTGTCAGTTGTTATTTCAAGTAAAAGTGACATTCCCAGAAAAAGTGTCAAGTTCAGCTTGCAAGTCAATCATTCAAGTGCTTTGCCTTGAGGCACCACAGGTGCTTTAAATATATCTTCCATTTTTGTCACATGAAGTAATAAAATGGTATGTATTTAAGGGTCAATAATTAAAAGAATTATTAACTTAACTGCTTCATTCTTCAGTGAAACTGGCATTTTATTTTAACTGCAGGTGCATGATAGTGAAGAGTAAAATAATTGCTAGTATAGTTTGATGTCTTTGCCTTGTTTCATGCTAAGATGCAAGTGGTTTCACCCATCTTTGCTTTTACACTATTAGTACAAATGCCAACATGGTAAAAAAAAAAAAAAAGCAAACAATAACTTAATATTCTTCTAAAAATAGTTTTCACCTAGCAGATTCCCTAAAGGAACTTCAGATCCCCAACTCTGAGAACTGCTGTCCTAGACAAGTCATTTAAACAGTTTACTTACCTGAAAAATGGTGGTAATAGTACTATCTATCCTGATTCAAATAAGGTTGTCAGGAAATGTAAATAGTGCTTTAAAGTGCTAAAGAAAATGGCAATTATTATATCTGGCAGGACAGAAGTAACATGATTTAATGTCCTCTTTGATGGGAGACTTGTGTTCTAATCCCAATTATGCCCAGAATTAATATGACCTTTGACAATTCCTTAATATCTCTAAGATTTCATTTCTTCATAGACAAAATGAGGGAGGTGAACCGGATGATTTCAAAAGTTTTGACTGCTTTAAAATACTAGGATTATGAACCCTTCCCTCCTTGTTTTAATATCTTTACCTAAGTAAGATCAAAATGAATTCAGCCATGTAGCAGGGTCTAGATCATCTATTCCTTTTCATTTAGAAACAAATTCAATTCTATTGCAGGTGGCACAGTTTCACTTTTTCTATTCAAGTGAGGGATGTAGAAGACATCTACTTCTAGCCATGATAGAGTAACAGGTTCAAGATTTTCCTTTCTGCCTTAAACAAGTATAAATGGACACAATTTCTGGAACAGTTTTCCTACATTGGATAATAGCACAGGACAGTGATCCCTGAAAGAAGGGAGATAAACAAGGTGAGCCCTAGAGTGATTTTCTAGGCCACAGCTCAGGGAGGGGGGTACCCAAACAGAGCCTGGTGGTCTCCCTGAGTTGAACAGTGTTCAGAATTTTGGGAAGCCAAGGTGGTTGGAATTCACAGGTTAGAGTGGAATACAGGAGAGAGCTGTACAGAAAGAAAGTTCCAGAGACATGAAGTGTTCCACCTCGAGTCTTTGATAAGTACATGCATGAGAGGAAACTGCCATGGATGGGGAAAGAACCACTCAAAGGAGCAGGTGAAACAGTCTACAAAGCCCACATGGAGCCAGAAGCAGCTGAGCAGAAAGGCCTTTTACACAAGCATCATCAAGGAGAGAACCTCCGTAGTGGAGTCAAAAAGCTCTATATGTAAGGCCATTGTGGACCCACCTAACAAGGTTAAAAATGTATGATAATAGTATCACAAAGTCCAGGAGGGGAGAAATGGATGTATATTGTTGTAAGGGCTTTATACTATTTTTAAAGTGAGTTAGAATTACTTGAAAATAAACTGTGATAAGTTAAAGGTATATATTATAAGTTTTAGAGCTATCACTAAAAAGAAAAAAAAGATATATCTAATAAGCCATTACAGGAGAGAAAATGGAATATTGAAAAAATACTCATTTCCTCAAAAAGTCATCAAAAGGGGAGAAAAGTAATGCAGGAAAAAAGTACAAATAGAAAAGAGCCAGATGATCTAAGTTCTAATGACACCAAGTAAAAGGGAGAGATTATCAGATTACAACAAAAAACCAAGTCCTAACTATATGTTATCTATAAGAAACCCACTTTAAACATAAAGATGTGGCTAGAGTAAAAGTAAAAGAATAGAAATATATATACTTTCAAGTATTAATCTAAAGAGAGAGTAGTTATATTAATATCAGACAAGGGAGGTGTAGATAGCGGGGCATATGGGAATCCCCTTTATTTTTTAAGTAACATTTATGTAATCTAAGTATCTTTTTAAGAAAATAAAAAAATGTATTCTAAAAAATCACAGACAAAATAAATTTCAGAGCAAGGAGTATTAACAAGAGTAAAGGAGATCATTTCATAGTGAAAAAGTGGTTATATCATCAAGAGGACATAATCTTAAATAGTTATGCACCTATTAACAAAGTTTCAAAATACATGAAGCAAAAACTGCTAGATCTAAAAGCAAAATTAGCCAATCTCACAGATATAGTTGGAAATTTCAACATCTCCATTTGGTGATTGATAGAACAAGTAGAAAAACCCAGTAAGGATACACAAGACTGTAAAATGTATCAACCAACTTTACCTAATTGTGATTTGTAAAACACTCCTCTCAACAACAGCAGGATACACATTCCTTTCAAGTGTACTTGGAGTATTTATCAAGATAGATCATATCCTGGCCATAAAACGAGTCTCAATAGATTGAAAAGATGGAAAGCATACAGAGTATGTTCTCTGACCACCATGGAATTAAATTCAAAATCAATAACAGAAAGAAATCTTGGAAATCTCCAAATATCTAGAAACTAAACAACACACTTTGAAATAACCCATGGACCAAGTGAGGACTATGAATTCATATCTTGCTGGGTTTACTTCTCTCTTTTCCAAATAAAATTGTCTTGTTGCTATTGGAAGTTGAGCAGTTAAGTCTAACCAATGCTTAGAGGGCTAGGCAGAGCTGCTTCTGGCATTGGGGAGGTTTATTAACTTCCTGAAGAATGCAGCAAAGAGCTGTCTGCCAGGAAAGCACCTACACTGGCAGAGTGGAAGAGGCTGGGGCAGAGTGTTAGGTCCTGGAAAGAGGCTTATTATCTGGGTAAGATGCTTAAGGCTGATACTGACATGATTCCAGGGGAGAAGGTCAGGACCAAACTCATGCAATAAGGGGGTCGGGCATGGAGCACAAAACCCAAGGGTGGAATCCAGAGGAACACAGAAGATTCAGGGGTTAACTCCTGCTGATGCAGGAGTTTAACAAGGGGGCAAAAGTCTTTCATTTTTTCCTTAGTCTAGCCCAGCAGCCCTGTCATGGGTTTACTTCACAGCAGGAGAGAAATTAAATTTCTCAGAAGACTGGTGTGGACAAGGGTGTGACATTACATACAATAGATTTTGAAAATACAACTTTAAATGACTGCTCAATAGTCTAACCTACAGATGTACTATCATTTATTTACCCATTATCCTAGTTTAGGACACAAAGATGGTGTGGTCTTTGCTCACATGGGCTCCCTCCTCACCTCCACTTCCATCCAGGTCCTGACCTCTTCTCAGAACTGGGTTCAAACAACTGCTCCTCTAGGAAATTGACTTTGATGTCACCCCCTTACCCTCATGCTCCATTTCAACAGGTCTCCCTGGTCTCTTTGACTCAGGCTATCCCCTTAATTCAAAAAGGAAGGAGGATGGAGCCAATGTGTATCCTGCCCAGGTGGGTCTCTCATTTCCACCACAAAATCTCCATGGTGAGAGTACCACAGCTGCTCACCTTCCTCCTCTTTTCAAAGGTGATCAGTCTCCCCTTAAAGGCAGACACTGCCCCTAAAATAAGGTCCCTTAAACTCTTAACAGTTTTCCTCATTCCCTCTTGCTGCACTACCATGACTGCCCAGCAGAGGGCAGGGCATAATATACAAGAACCTGGACTTGAGCAGAGTTCTGGGCCCCAGAGGAGGGGGACCTGGGGCAGAGGCTGAGGGAATTCCCAACCCAATCCTCTCTGATGAAGAATGGAGAGACTGTAGGCCATAAGGGACTACTTGGCCACAATTAAACCACAACTACTTGTCTTAAGGCTCAGTATTGCTGGGAACTGTTTTCAATATTTGGATGGGGTAGGGGACACTTGGACAGGGACATCCTGGCTTATGCTCCCTGTGACACCCCAATTCTTCATTCTGTGCTGGGTACCAGCCACACCCTCCTTCAGCTTCTCCTTGCACTTGAGTAGGACCCACTTGAGTGGTTGTGCTGGGTGGTGTGCTGTCCCTTTGATCTCATCCTGATTGTTCTCCATCTGTCAGGGCCTCCTGATAGTTTCAGAGTCCCTGATAGACCCCATAAAGGCTTTCAGACATGGCTATGCTTCTGATTTTTTGAAACATTTTTTCTATCATCTTGAGGATTCTGAATGAGATGGAGAGATGGATACATGTACTCAGCTGCCCTCCTAAAAGCAGCAGTCTGCCTTCTACATTCCACATTCCCCACACCTTGAGTCCCACTCACCCCCACCCCACCCCTTCCAGGTGGCTTCAGAGGCAAGGTTGGGTGTCACCTGGCAGTATTGGCATTTTATGGATTGTGGAAGAAGATTCCATGCTCAGAGCTTCCCACAGGAATGTGCTGCCCTGGAACCTCTGAAGGAAAAGTGGGAGCTGGCCAAGGAAGGAAGACTGGGGGCTGGAGCCTGCAAGATTAGGAGACAGTGTGAGCAAAGGCCAGAGGTGTGAGAGTGTGTGGGCTGCTGGGCTGGGTAGTGGACATCAGAGCAGTGAGGGCACAGTGTGGGGGCAGCCCTGGAAAGCAGGAGGTCCATTTGGTAGAGGAGCCATGAAGCTGCTGTCATGTGTTTTAGACATGAGACCAGCCTGGTCTGTCCCGCAGGTAGTGAGGCCTGCTGAGGACAAAGTCCACAATCTGCAGTCTAATTGGCCTAGCAGTGGATCCAGAGCAAAGTGATGCTTCTCTACCTATGATCCCAGAAAACCATATCCAAAGGCTGATTCCCCTGAAGCTAATGAAACTTTAACCTCAGAGCCCTTCACTTGCCACAGCTGCCTTCCATGGCTCTGAAAGGCTGTGAGATACCCTAGTTAGGTGCTTATATGATCACATGCTTTTGTGACATTTGGAAAAGAAAGATAATGTTTTTCTTTTTTATCCCTTTTTATTGAATGTTACTTTTTAATAATTTTTTTTTAAAGATACTTAGATTATATAAATATTACACAAAAAAAATAGGGATTCCCATATGCCCCACTCCCCACAACTCCCACACCCTCCCACATAAACAACATCCTTCATTGGTGAGGCACATTCATTGCAATTGATAAATGCATACTGAAGCATTACCACTGAGCATGGACCATAGTTCACATTGTAGTCTACACTCTCTCCCACACAGTTCTGCATGTTATGGGATGATATAAATTGGCCTATATCTGTCATTGCAATGTCATTCAGGATGATTCCCAAGTCTCAAAAAAGCCCCCGTATTACAACCGTTTTTCCCCCTCTCCCTGCCCCTAGAACCTCCAGTGGGCATAGCCTCCATATCAATGTTGTAATTTCTTCCATTGCTAGAATCACAATATGTCTATAGGAGAATTCCAGTAAGTCCACTTTAGTCCATAGTTCACTCCACAATTCTGTGGATTCTGCCATGGTGTAGTCCACTCCACCTTTAATTGAGAAAGGGATTCAATACCATACAGCAGATGGATGTGACTCTCTTGATTGCAGTTGTAGGCTCTCTTGTTTCCTTGGTATGGTGGTTGTCAACCCTTACCTCCTTGTTAGTTGTCCTGGATGAGTCCAATGAACTGGAGAGCAGGTGTTACAACTCTGCTGAAACCCCAGGCCCAGCTGGCACATGAACAACCCAAAGAATCCAGTCTCTTGGATGTATACCTACCAACTCCAGCACCAAATACAGATTTAAATAGAAGTGACAGATGAGCCATGTGTAGGGAAGCCATAATTGAGTCCAACTCTGTTACTCTTGGGAGCACAAACACCAAAGTAGGATCCACTGGCAAGGCACCAAAATCCAGAGCTATCTGCCATGACCATAGGACCTGGGTGTCTCCAGAGCCCTCAGGCACCCCAAAATTTGGGGTAGTATTCACATTAGCAGTCTATGAGACCCTGCTGAGATGTGCATAAGTGTTACATCTGGGATGATCTAGACTCACTTGGGAGTCTGCTAGCCATATAAACTAATTTGTCTTTACCTTTTTCCCCTTTTATTCAAGGTCTATTTTTGGTTGCATTGCTAATTGGTGCTTGGTAGTAATCCCTCGGTGCCAGGGAGACTCATCCCCAGGAGTCATGTCCCATGCTGGGGGGAAGGTAATGCATTTATATGCTGAGTTTGGCTTAGAGCAGGGCTACATTTGAGCCACAAGGAGGCTCTCAGGAGGCCATTGTGACAAAGCCCCATGAGCATTTGAAGATATTTATATACCTTAAGTTTATGCCCAGGCGAACTTCCTCCCATGTATCCCCCATCACCGATGATCTTCCTCCAACCCAGTTGAAACCCTTCTGTGATTCAATACTTCTTTAAAAAGGAAGCCAATAAAATAGCTAAATACAAATAATAGGAAAATGAAATAATAATGATAGGTTGAAATATAAGAAATAAAATACATAAATTAAAAAAAAAAACCTAAAAATTAAATTAAATTAAAAGATTGGGATATTAAAAAATAATGAAAATATTTTTACATTTTGCCTTTCATCACAGTAATATCTGGTGTCTGGTATGTAAAGTGACATTTTCTTCCATTTATTCCCCACTGTTGTACTTTTTTCCATTTTGTTTTCAAAGGTTTAGGTAATAGTAAAGTCACATACAGAATACAGGGGACTCCAATATACCCCAAATCCTCCCCCTTTCCCCCTCCCCATATTAATTCCTTTTTATATATGGATGGTACCTTTGTCACAACTGATATATAAATAGTGAAACACAGCTACCAAACATGGTCAATGCCCAACATCATGGTCTACACTCCAGACAATACACCTTCATAAATTTTGATGATATTTAACATGGTCTGTGTTCATCATTACAAGATCATGCACAACACTTCCATTGCCCAGCAAACACCCCCTGTTTGATCAGTTCTATTCCCCCCTCCATCTGCATATGAAATAGGGACACTATGAAAGCAACTTTCTATGGTTCAAGGCCATGAGTGTAACAAGTGGGCGTGAAAAGTCCTATGGGAACTTGGAGGAAGAAACTATTCATTCTGCCTGGGGAATGCCAGGGAAGGTGTCCTAGAAGAGGTGACATATGAACTGTGTTCCATAGGATGTACCAGAGAGCATTCCTTATACTCAATGGATGGAGAACAAGGCAATCCTTTCAGTTCTAACATTCAGTGATTCTGGGAGTTCATGGATCATATTAGGCCAGACACACACCAAGAGGAAGCTCATCTCAGTGCCACCAACCTCACTGTTTTCCAGGAACCCAGACAAGGGCAGACATGTAGTGGATGAGGAAAAGCATGATGACACTTTAAAGAACTGACTAAATCTCAGGAGGTGGAGAGCCAGGAGTACCTGTTCTTCTGTGTCCCAAGCTCACACCTCTTGTATCCAGGATCACACATGGCACTAGGGGTGTTGCAGAAATCCTGGGCACTTCCAGGATGCAGGCATCCCTTTGATCACAACTCCTGAAGCTCAGAAGCCACCGTGGTCTTATTGTCAGCAATGGTTTTTGGGAGATGCACAGATAAGATCACTTGGAAAACCCATGCACCTATGAGCATTGGTTAAACAGTCCCTGGGTACCCACTCTTGGCCAAGTTCTGTGCTGCTCAGTCATTGGGTTTTAAGAAGCAGTAGCCCAGGGAATCTAGTTCCCAAAGCTATGGGGTAAGAAGAGAGTGGATGACAGTGGATCAATGGGACTGGTGTCTGGCTGCCCTCTTTCTCTGGCTCTCATGGACAGCAGCTCACCTCTTGTCTCTCCACTCCCATTCCCCACTTTCTCTTCCTTGCCTCACTGTGCCTTTTATCTCTGGGCCTCAGCTCTGTTCTCTGTGTTGACTGACTTTCTCAGCTTACTCTTACATTCTGTTCCCTCTTCACTTCAGCTTGCAGGCCATGTTCATTGGCCATGCCCTTCCTTTATGTGCTTAAAAACACGAATGGAAATGGACATTGTTTCCTCCCACAACCCTTGAAAAGTTTCAGGGTATCCCTGGCTGATCCACTCCATAGACCACTGAATCCACCTCCAACACACATACAGCAGCTTTTTCTTCCACCTGCTCATAGAAAGCGTCTCTCCTACATTAACTTCCCTCCCTTTCTTGGCCACACAGTGCCTTTCTTCTGGGACCTTTCTGCTAAAAACTGCCCATCATCCCCTGCAGGCCTTGGTGGCTCCTAGAAAATGAGCAGGAAAAGCCTGGATCAGCCTTGGCCAGGAGAGGGTGCACTAAGACCATGTGTTCATGTTTTATCCCTATCAGCCTGGGACTGTATTGGTGGGGCTGCCTGGTGCCAATTAGCTACCTGATATCTGAACCTGCTAATTCTGGGAAACTGACTTCCTGATGTGGCCACAAGGTTCTTTCATTCTTCCAGGCCTCACAATGACCTGAAATGGCTTTGCTTTTTAAAATGTGGGATAATGTGCCACCTGGGCCTGGAATCTCAGTGGAGATGATGAACTCCTCTACAGCTCAATGGGCTCACCCTACACACCTGGAGGGGAGAGGATGATGGACAACGGCCATCCCAGGGAATGGAGAGAGTCTGCAGCTGTGGGAAGGATAGTCCCATCCATCTTATCCATGAGATATGAGACCCTCTCTCTTAAAGGTGGAGTGGACATCACCATCTCAGACTCCTCAGCATTGGGGGGAGAGATATGGACTAGAGTGGACTTACTGGTATTCTGTTATAGACATATTGTTATTCACACAATGGAAGTAATTAAAACACTAATGTGGAGCAGTGGCCACCAGATGCTTTGGGGGCAGGGAGAGGGGAAAGCAGTTGTAATACAGGGGCTTTTTAGGGACTTGGGAATTACCCTGAGTGACATTGCCATGACAGATATAGGCCATTTTCTATCATCATATAACATGCAGAACTGTGTAGGAGAGAGTGTGGTCTACAATATGAACAATGGGCCATGCATAGTGGCAAAACCCCAATATGTGTATAGCTATTGCAGGTGATGTGCCACACTAATGAAGGATGTGTGTGTGTGTGTGAGGTTGTGGAAAGAGTGGGAGGTGGGACATATGGGAATCCCTACAATTTTTGTGTAACATTTATGTTATCTAAGAATATTTTAAAAAATAAAAAAAATATATTAAAAAAATAAATTAAATTAAATTCAATGTGGGATAGAAGAATGCATCTTAAAGAAGAAAATCATCTACATTCGATTTGGATTCACTTAGCCACACTTGCCTGAGAGTCAAACTCTTCTATTTCTACAGTGGTAGAAAGAAAATGGAGCTGGAGCTTAGAAGCCCATGTTCCCAAAGCAGCTCCTGTCCTCCTTTGCTGAGAGACTCTGATGTGTCTCTTCCACTCCCTGGGCCTCAGGTTTCTTCACATGTAATATGGGAAAGAAAATATAAACTTTGGTATTTGTTAGGAATAAGTGGGATCTGTGGAAACAGCTTAAAAAAAAAATCTCTAAAAGTGAAGCTATCCAAATATTTATTCACAGTGTTCACGAGGTCAAATGAAAGAAAAGGTTTACTTTACCTTGAAAATTAAGGTAGCAATAGAGCAATGTTTTCTTAAGAGGTCTGAGGTTTCTTAAAAATGTGTCATTTGCAAGGCTGACTTCTTTCTCTGTCCATTCACACTTGTACTATGTGAGTGTGTGTACAATATTTCTTGCATTTGGGTGGTAATCAGCATATTTCATCCTAACCAATCAGCATAGACCCAGGCCCTAGACAACACAGGGGGTTGTCAATGCACCAGATAATGTGCAACAGGCCAGGATGACTTTGCTCATTGTTGTCCTGGTGGGACAGAAAGACCAAACTCCAGTGAAGCTCAGGCCAGCAGGCTTTGTAAGGGCTGGGGGTGGGTCAGCAGAAATCCCAGGAAGACTAGACAGGTGGTCACACCTGGGTTAGGGATATGCTTAGGCTGCTGCCATGAGGACCCCTGGTGGGGGGGATTTCCTTGGCAATGATGTGGCCCCCTGGAGTTCTGGAAGGCTGGAGGAGAGGAAGAGGCAGGGAAGGAACTGCCTGGTTAGGGGTCTCTCGGTGCCAGGGAAGCCTAAAGGCATGAGTGAGGAGGAGCTGGGAGGGGAAGATTGGGTGCCAAGTTGAGATTTAGAAAGGTTAGAGCCTGAGAGCATCTTCTTTCCTTTATTTTCCTGCATTCTGGGTGGCTTTTCTCTGCAGTCCCACAGCTACAAGATTAGTTTTGAGGTGGTCAGGACAAGGGTGGGAGTGGGCAGGGGCACTCGAGAAGCTAGGCTGGCAGTTGGGTCAAGAGAAAGAAAATCAGTCCTGGTCAGGGTCCTGAGGCCCCCTGCCATGAAGCATGAACCCTTTAGGTGCCAGATCATGGGGAGGTCCTGAGACCCCAAAGAAAGGGGCAAGGAGTCTAGGGTGGTGCTTGGGGGCTCAAGGCCACAGCAGTTTAGCTTTCAGTACAGTAGTGCTTGAGCAAAGTCACCATGCAGCTCTTTTACAGGTTCCCACAAAAACATTTTCTTACCTGTGGCAGACTCATGATGTCAAACAGCTTGTAAAGAAGCTCAGGGTAATGAGAAGACTCTCTCTGAGCTCCATGCAAAGGACATGAGGGAAGATGCCATTCCCAGGAGGCCAGCCAGGGTGGGGAGGGGGTGGGGACAGATTTAGTTAAGGGGAAAGGCCAGAGCCAGGGTCACTTCCACTCACCTGACCGCCCCCCAATACCTCTAGTCTGTGAAAGCTCCTGAGGCTTTCTTAAGTCCATCAGTGAATAGGCAGGTGTTCCTCTATTTCACAAGCTGCCAAGGCCCAATTCAAGCCAAACTATATTTTGGACTTCCAGTATGGACTTTACCTTTGTTTTATTGAGATATAATTAACATGCCATAACTTTAGCCTTTTAAAGTGCCATAGTCAGTGATTGTAAGTCTATTCACAAGGGTATAAACCATAACCACTATCTAAACTCAGAAAACTTTAATCAATTCTAAATGAAATCCTGGACCCAATAGCGGTCACTTCTCCCCAGCCACCCTCAACCCAGCCCCTAGCAAACACTAATCTATTTCCCATCTGTATGGATTTGCCTAGTGTGGATCCTTCATACCAATGAAATCCTATAAGTAGCCTCTAGTGTCCAGCTTCTTTCACTTACCATAAAATTCTTCAGGCTGCTCCCATCTCTAGCGTATATCTCCACTTCATTATGTCGGATGGCTCAAAATACCCCATTGTATGGATAGACCAAAGTTTCAGATCCCTTCATCATTTAATGGTCATTTGAGTTATTTGTATTTTTTGGATATTGTGATATCAAATTTGCCCCAGATTTGGCCAGAAGGCCTCACAGTTGGCTCCTGTCATGTTTTGACAACACCCCTGCATGTTTTGGTGCATTCATTTCTCTCCAGAACACAACGATTGTCAGGTTCCTCTCACACATTTCCCACCCAAGACCTGGACTCAAAGATACCTCCTAGGTGCCCTCTTTTCTCTTCATGGAAAATTTTATTTAGATAGCAAAATCTGGACATCAGAGGTAGATGTTGCTACCAGATTTTCTTTCCTATAGGCCTGTTCAATAGAGCTAGAAACTCTATGTTATGTACAGAGAAAATGGATTAGATCAGATATATATTTCCAAATGAAAATGTAAGGTTACAGTGTTTTACTTCCCTCATAACCAGGCTGAAGTCACCCCACAACAAACAGTAAGGGCAGGCAGGAGGCTAGTGAAGGGTCCTGGGACTGTGCTGTGCCACGGGTTAAACCTTTAGCTCCTGACCATGGTAAAGCCAGGGGATGGCACACGGGTAGCTCAGGACAGGGTCTGTCACCATCTGGACAGGAAGCCCTTCAGTAATTTAATCTATGGTGAGGTGAGACTGTGTAAGACTATGGCCATCCATCCTGGTGGCATTCCCTTCACCCATCAGGCCTTTTCTTTCACCCACTCCCCACAGGAACTGTTCACACCCCAATGACATAAGCAGAACATATATCTTGGATAATGGACAGTCATCCCAGGGTGCTCAAGCCCTAAGGGCTCAGAGCCAAACCCTTCTTGAGAACAATCAGTAGCAATACAACTGAGAGTGTGAACTGCAGACCCCCAATATGGTGGGCCTCAAACCACATGGGCAACACTTCACCTTGACCCACAGAAAAGAGTGTGTGGGGCTCCCAATCACAAGACATAGGTATTCTTGTCTTGGCATTCAGAGCTCATGCATGATGCTGTAGGCCCCAGGCAGGGTGGAGAGGTACACAACACAGAGGCCAGGGCCTGAAATGAGGCCCAGCTGGAGCCTTTAAAGCTCTATTTCAAACTCCCAGGCCCCTGATGAGGACAAGCAATTCTGGTGTCAAGGATAAGGATCACCAAGCGTGAAATCTAAGGTGAAAATGTGACCATGGGGCCCTAGAGGGGGACTGAGGATGCAATTCTGCCTGTACTTGGTCCATGTGCTGATAATCTTCCTCTCTCCTTTTCCTTTCCACATTGTAAACTTTGTTCTAGTTTTTTCCCTAACTAGTGCTGATGTAAATCTAGAGTTTACCCTCGGAAACTACATGTTCCTATTTAGTGCTTAAACAAAACCTCACCCAACAGGCAGAAAATGTTCCTTCTACCTAAAGTGGTAGAAAGGCAGCCACTGCCCTGTCCAGGGTCAGGAAATGGTCCTTACAAATGGAAGTACCTTCAACATCTAAATCCTGATAGTCTTCATGGGTGGTCCCAGCTCCTCCCAGGTGTATTGATACTGAAATGCACATGTGCTCTGTGATAGGGAATTTCTGTGTTTACTTCAGTAAGCCAGGGAAGGGTGGTTGGCACTTTTCCCTTCTCCTTCTTAAATAAACTGATGTCTCTTCATGGTTTCTTATTTGAATGAGCAATGTGAGAACCTGCCCCTCATTTCAATTAACACAGTCAATGAAAGAACCAAACATCAACTCCCACACTGTAGTTGAACCAGGAATTTAATAATAAAATATTCACATCTAACATGTACTATTTACTATAGATAAATATTGCCCTCCACAATATATATGTAATTTTTTTTTGCTTTTTATTCATAAATTCAATTATGTTCCAATGACACCCAAATCCTCCCTCTGACAAACCATGTTTCTGATAGACAGTGGCAAGTGGCCTTTGCAGAAGCATGAGATTTGAGATAAGTGGGACCCACTGGGGCCCTCCTCACTCACTAGTGGGCTCAGTGAAGACGGCCTCTCCATGCATTTCTGAGGAGTGGCAGAACAGGGGCTAGAGTGAGCAGAGATTACCTGACTCCTGAAGTAGCCTAGATTGGGGGAGGCTGCAATGGGACCACTAGAATGTCATGGAAAGTATCCAAGGGCTTGAGGTGAGAACCTCAGTGGTCCCCTCAGTGAGTGACAAGTCACAGGAGCCCAGGATGGCCTAAGGGCAGAGTCCTGATTGGTAAAGAATAGATTCAGGGGTTTAAGTGGAGTCTGGCAGTGGTCCAGGCTGGCTGGTGGGGAGGGAAGTGCCTGCCTGGCTAGTACATTGTAGTTGGGGTCAGCAAAAAATTATTTGGTCAAGTAGACCTGGGGAGGGGGAACACTGGGGCAGGCAAGCTCCAGGGGACAGTTAGAATTTCCCCTTTCTGGGCTTGGGTCCCTTCTGCATACTCCCCAGAAGGGCTGAGACAGCTCTGTCCTTGACCTTGGCATCGATAAGTATGGACTGCTTCATGAGAAGAAAGTGGTGGTGAGCTCTGGGATCCATAGTGTAAAACACTTTCGCATTGTTTGAGATCTGCAGCCCTGGGGGTGAGGCAAGAAGGATGGTCAGCTGTGCTCCATGGGAACCCAGACCATTGCATCCCTTTGTCCACTTTGAGAGCAGTCCTCAGCCAGGGACCTGAATCCCCCAACCCAACTGCAGGATCTAAAGGAGTCCTCAGAATGATACCTGCCTGAGGGAAAGACTCTGAAGAGGTGCAGCTAACAATGAAGGACCCTTGTTTACAAAGTGACTCTGACTCCTAACTACCAACCTCAGAATGGAGCTGCCAAGAGGTCATCTACTCCCACATCCCAGGCCCTGCTGCCTTCACTGCCTGGGATCCTGGGGGTGGGAAATTGGCTTTTTAGACCCAGATGTATGACCCTGAGGCCCAGCAAAGACCATCTGGGACAGGTCTCCTGATCAGGGTTCCTGAAGGTACTGAAATGTTGATCCTATTTTCCTCCTGTCTTTCTGGCCTAGAACTAGCTAGCAACAAACACTGGGCTGGAATTCCTGCTCTGGCCTCAGTGATGTGATTTCCTTTCTTACCCTCTCTAATCCTCAGGCATCCTGCTCTATTTCATGCCTGTCTGCTCCAATTTCTCATTCAAAAGATGAGAGAGCATTTAGAACCCACTTCTAGGAATGATGGGAATCATTTTAATTTGCCTGAGCTAATGCCTGGGAGAAGGGATTGGCTCAATGAGAAGAATACAGTTTGCCTCATTGTACACAGCCATACTATGAGCACATTCATTACTTCATTTTCTCTCTCCTTCAGAGATGAGAAGCAGGCCCAGGTGCTTGAGTAATTGATCTAAATACTTAGAGCCATGAAACCTGGCTCTGGGTCTGTGGTCTTCTTCTGGATACTTTCACTTTTCCACCTTCTAGAATAGTGAGGTGGTTCCTTAGAGCCTCCCAAGGGGATCAAGAAGATTTTGCCTTTTTTGTGTGTCATAAAGGCATGGTCTGGAACATATTTGGTGCTTGTGTCCACCAGTCATGGTGCTTTTAGAGGCACAGTCACCTCCTCTTGTCCAGAGTATGCCCTTCAAGTTGAGCTCCTCTGCTTGGGCATCTTACTCAGGGACCAAGGTTAAAAGCCCTTTCTCTGGATTCCTCAATGCTGTTAGCTTTGAACTTGGTTTCCTAATGCCTGGGTCATGTCCAGGGAAGGGTACACAAGGGAGATGGAGCAGGTTGGGAGAAGATGCTGTGGGAACTTAAGGATGCCCTGGGCAGCTTGGTTTGAGTACAGGGTGCCTTTCCACCCTGCTGGCAGGTACACTGGGACCAGAGGGCCTCGGATCTTCAGACTGTGGATGTGACTCACACCTACCGATTCCAACACCACCCTCTCCAACTCACCTTCTGACTTACTTCGATCCTCTGAAGCTATCTGCATCAGTTTGTAGTCCTCAGGCTTCTCTTTATTCAGGTTGTGTTTTTCCAGGGCCTTGCACATCACAGCTGGAGCCCTGTCTTGGCTGGTCACGTGTGGTGGATCAAGGGACAGGCTCTGAGGGCATATGTCCTGGAGTCTTCTCCCCACAGTACAGCTGCCAGAGACCCTGTGGAGCCACCTCTGGCCAGGCCTGGGTCTATAGGGGCCTCACTGTCTTCTCTTGCACCCACAGGGAGAAATATGTGGAATGAGGGGGTATTTTCCAATCAATCCTTACCCACCTCCTACAAGAACCCACACCTTTGTCTTGAGGATGTTTCCAAGTGTGGGTCCAAACTCCTGCTTTCTAGACTTAAGCCTGTCCCCTGGTTTCTTGGCCTGTACTGTGCTATGGGCTCCCAGGGCCCTGGGGACAAAGGGAGACCCTGCAGCAGTCGGTGGGGACTGAGGAGTGAAATCTGGGCCTCTCTCTGTCACCTCCTGCCTCACAATCATGGGAAATGGCTTGCCCTAGGGGAGTGCCCCTGCCCTGCCCCTGCCCCTCCAGAACACCTCCATTAACAGTGAACCCCCAGGCCACAGCACACAGCATCTAGGCTGGCCCCAGATGTTTGAGAAGATGAGGGGCTGGACAAGAAGCTATGGCACAGCAGGAGTGCCCTGGTCTCTGGGATGCAGCTGTGGTCAGCAAGGTCTAGACAACAGTGGCCTTGACCATGAGGACCAAGCTAGAGGCAGGGCTTAGGTCAAGGGTTGAACCAGTGACAGCTTAGTAAAACCACACCAGTTCCAGGTCACAGAGAAATGCAGCCTGGGGCAGGTGTGTAACATGGCAGCTGAGCCAGCCTCCATGCAGTGGGGCCTGGGGTTGCTCCATCAGCATGTCCCATCCAGGATCTGGTCCCTGCTCACACTTTCAGGACCACTGTCCTGACACAGAGCCTGTCCTTCCATCTGGGTTGTGGCAGCAGCCCCTCACTGGCTGCTGTTTCCACACTGCACAACCTCCAATTTGAGGCCAAAGGTCACTTGCTGTCACTGTTCTGCTGTGACCCTCCAGTGGCTCCATCTTCTCCTGAGAAAGTCAAGCTCCATTCAGCAGCTACAGGGCCTGATGGGACCCAGCTCTCAACACCTCTCTGATCTCATCTTTTCCCCTTGTCCCTGCTTCTTCAGCCCTGGCCTCCTGGCTACTCCTCAGGCTGGCCAAGCACATGTCCTCCTCAGGCCTGGCAGGATGTCCCCTCCCTCCTCCTCTCCAGGGCCACCTTAACAAGCTCTGCCAGGCTGTCATTGCTCACTGGACCAGCCTCAGCCCTTACATCCACCATCCTGAGCCCTGACCACAATGAAACGCATGCTCTTCCTGTCTCTGGAGGTGGCCGTCTGTCCTTCCCCACCCACTAGGAAGTCTGCTCCAGGATGGCAGGGAGGGAACATGTCAATCCTTATGTGTCTACTGCCTGAACCCCTGAGGCGCCCCAGGGGATTGCCGCACACCCGGCTCACAAGGATGCTCTTGTCCTTCTTGCTCTTGCCCTCATACAGGCTGACATGGACGATGCGGCCAAGGCCCCAACGTCATTTATAGAGCAGCCCTGAGACACGGCACTCATGATTGGCCAGGGTGGCCCTGGGTGTGATGGAGGAGGAGGAAAAGGACATTCTTCTGGATGCTGATGTGACAATGGAGGAGTTCTGTGATGGGGGAGAGCAGGATCAGCAGAAGGTCTGGAGCCTCAGGACACCCCAGGGCTGCTCTAGAAGCTCCAGGAAGCTCTATAACTTCTGTAGGAGTCAACAATCCTTGACCCCTTTGTGGATGCAAGAGGGCAAAGTGGGCACAGGAAGAGGTGGGCAGTCACCTTCTTTTCCTGGCCATCTTTGTCCTGTGGGACATGGTCCAGGGGGATTTCCACCTTCGAGCTTCAGTCACTGGCCAGGTGTATGGGAGTTGAGTCAGCTGCATCCCTGCTGCTGAAGTTATGGCCACACTGGAGCTGAACACTGGAGAGGGTGATGCTGCTGCCACTGGACTCCGGGGCATGGCAGCTGGATGAATGGTTTGGCTTACCTTGGTGGCTTCCCCTGGGATGCAAACAATTCCTTGCACAGGTACCACTGCCTCCTGCTAAGTGCTGGGTTCATCAATAGTGTCCAGTGGGTTCCAACTGTCTTAGGGATCATGCAGCCTCACTCCATTTCTAAGAAGAGGAAACAGGTCCAGAAGTGGGGTGACTCACCCCAGTCACAGTGTTGGTCAGGAGTGGAGCTGGGATCCCAGGGCTAAACTGTCAGGCTCCCGAGCCCATGTTTACCCTGAAGGTTCCCTGAGTCCAAAGCCAGCCCACACTTGCCCACGCTCAACAGGGAACTCACTTTTTGGTCCAATGCTTGATGCCTTCTGGTAGATGTTCGGCCTTGAAGCTGTCTGGGATGGAGGCTCTAGTTCCCGAGACAGCTGGTAGCTACAGGACAGAGTGGCAGCTGTGAGGTTTCCAGAGCCACACCTCATGTATCCCTCCCAGTGTCCACACAGGAGATGGCATTTGTATGCCCCAGATGTCTTTAGGCAACAGGTCCTATGCTGACCCAGGAGCTACTAGGGTGATTCTGACCCTACTTTGGCCTGATTCTGTCCTGGCCTCACCTGTCATTCTCACTGATCTGCTCCATGGCCCCAAACCAGGCCCCAAATTGTTCACTGGGCACAATGGCATCGTAGCAGCAGCCCGCCTGGAGCTGCTGGAGCTCAGTGATCATCTGGTATTCCTGGGGCTGGAGAGAAGGAAGAGGCACTACTGAGGCCTGGGTGGACTTGCTGGGTGGGACAGGGGCCAGTGGCTGGTTTTGCTGCTGTGGATACCCCCACCCCTTCATTCCCTTCCAGGCTCTACCTGCCCTCAGGGCTGACTTCATACAGCTCATCCTCCAAGAATTTGTCCTTCATCCCATATATAACCCCCACCTACTCTCCCCTCAATTTAATAGGAAGCTATTTACAAGCTGGGGGTGTCCTGTCCAGGAGGGTCTGTTTTTCTTCCCGGATCCCAACACAGCCCCACCCCCGCGATGATGGCCACAGCTACTCACCTTCTTCTTTTTGTCAAAATTGACCTTCCTGCCCTGGAAGGCAGAGTTTGCATTCATCATAAAAGCCCTCCAGGCATTGTCATGCCCAGCCCCTCTCATCTCTGTCATGCTGCATTACTGCGGGGTTCAACATGCACAGGGCAGTTCAGACCAGGGATGGACCCAGGCAGGCTTCTGGGTGCTTTGGAGCTCAGGGCTCAGGGAAGGGCCTATCCTCCCAAACCTCAGAGTCCCTTCCCAACCTGCCCTGGTCCCCAGGCTCACTTACATCCAGATATTCTTGCATGGCATAGTCCAACATCAAAAATTGAGTGAGGAATGTCCTCAGGCATGGGACCATGCCCTGGATGTCACCCTGTGGCATTGAGTGGAATGAGGATGAGCACAGATCTCAGGTGCCCCCAAACCTACTCTGAAAACTCCTCAGTCTCAGGCTCCTAGGACTACCCAGCCTTCCTCTGGGATACTCTAGGACATGTAGCTGTAACCCCCTAAGTTCACCTCCCATCCTCCAAGGACCCCAAACTCCCTTGCTATCTCCTCACAGTACTGGGTTTCCCCAGTCAGCAAGTTCACCGTTTCCCCAACTCCAACCCCCCCTGAGTCAGCACCTCAAGACTCTTTCTCTGACTGGCTGCAACTAGTGCCCCCAGGATTCCCATGGCTCACCTCCTTAAAGGTCAGTAGCAGGGACATTGAAGGGAGGTTTCAAGACTCAGTGCCCAGGAGGGACGGCCCCCATTCTGACTTAGAAGCCACCCTATCCCTAACCTCCAAGCCTCAGGGTCACTCACCGTCTCTTGCTGCTGCTGCTGCTGCTTCTGGATTATTTCAGGGTACATTTCCAGGGTGGCAAACTTAGAGATGGACATCTGCCAGGGACGAGTTCAAGGTCAGTGGGGCCCTCCACCCCTCACCCATTGTCCCTTGGACCACTGGGCATAGTGGGCAGGTGGAAATCTGCTGTCACCACATGCCTGCTGTCCCTTGCATGACCTTGTGCAAGCGGGCTGGTCTCCTGAGCCTGTTTGTTCATCTGTCCCATGAGGACAAATATCTGACCCCCTCATCAGGAGTCCAGAGGACTAAGTTTTACAAGCTAGCAGTGTAGATGCTCTGGCCTTCATGCTTTCCCCCTCAGAGTCATGGGAAGGCTCAGGCACATTTCTTTTCTCCCTTGAACCTCGACACCTGGCCATGAGGGTGGCACCACTGGATGGTCATACCTCTATTCCACATGAGGACACAGAGGCCCTGAGGGTGTTAACTTGTACCCATTTGCTGAGGCATCAGAGGATAGGCTGCTCCCTCCCGGTGGAGGTCTGAGCAGATGTCATCCCACCCCCCAACCCCACTAACCGGTGTATGGTTCTCCTGACCTCTGAGTGTGTGGGGGGCACCTCATGGCATCCCAGCCATGGAGCTTGAGGATGGGGTGTCTCTGGAGGCTTAGTAAGCAGCTTCTGCCTGTCCCAACCCACTGGAGTGGAGACACCAAACTGCCCGAACCCATACCAAAGGTGTCCCTCCCTAAGGGTCCACTTGACATTCTGTCTGGAGACAAGTCCCTGCATCCACTCAGGAATGGGTCTCTGAGGTGACAGGTCTGACTGTCCAGGTAGGATGTGGGCTGCCAGGAGTACTGGGCATTGAAATTGTACTTACTCTTTTATGTGGTAGCATCTAGTTATGGCCATGAGGGCCCTTCCATGGTTTCCTGTCTCCCAAATATTTCTCATAGCTCACTGGCACACATATCATTCATAATAAGACACAGTTATGAGACCCTCCTACATGCATGGAGACATCTCATCATTCCAGTTCATATCCTCCTGGAACTTCCCAGCTCCACCACTGCATTTGAGAACCACAGCCTACTGCCCTACAACTGCTCTTCCACCTGCCCATGAAACAAACATGTCCCTTTTCATCTTCATTCATAATAAGACACACTGGAGGCTTTCAAAGAAACTTTCTTTGAAAAACTAAAAACCCAACCTTCCGAGCCCTGACCCCCCAGGCTCCTCTTTACCTTGATGAGCAGCTCACCACCCTGGGAGAAGTTGTGCTCTTTTGAGTAAATCTCTGCTAGAGTCAGAAAGAGGCAGAAGCTGTCCCTGGAGGAGGGCAAGAAGGAAGAAGAAAGGTGGGAGTGGGAGGGAGGGTGTAATAGCTAATTCACATTATTTTAGCCACATGGGACCCCGACTGCCTGGGTGGGTGCTGCTGAAACTGGGTAACAGTGAGCACTGCAGGATAGCATGCACTAGGGAGCAGAGCTCTTATGTGGGCACAACGGGGACCCCCATTATTTCATGAGCAGCTGGTTTTACACTTGTAGATTTCAATTGGACAGAGTGTGTTGCTGAGAAGAAAACACTTAACAGGTTCCCATTTGGCTCAACTCTGTAACTGACAGAGGAGGGAATCAGTGCTGAGGCAGAACAGCTGACCTCAGGTGAGAGGGAGACCTGGAGCCCCACCCTGCCTGGGCCCTGCCCAGGAGTCGCTGCCTCCCAGGTTCCCTGAAAGGTGATGCCCAATCACCGTGGGGTCTGTGGCCCAACCTTGTCTCCCCTAGAGAAAGACTTGCCCACCTGGAAATTTCCTCCCACGTCTTAATCAGCTGGAGAATGGAGTAACTTTGTAAACAATATATGATTGCGTAGAATGAGTTGTTGTTGTGGAGCATCTGGCACTCCTGGGGAGGGAGAAAGATAGGCCATGAGAGGTGGTCTGAGTGCCCCCCTGCTCCAGCTTCAGCCCCCTCAGCTGACATGTCCCTTCTTGGATGAGAAAGATAGTGAGGGAGACCCTGAGGCTTGCCATGGCACAGAGTGACCCCCACACCCAAACTGGAGCAGTCTGTGTTTGAAGTGAGGAGAGTGTAGGGGTTTGTTACAAGCCAGGGAGGGCCTGTAGTCCCTAGAGCTGATAAAAACAAAGAAGCCTTTAAGGACACCAGAGAGGACCCCCTGAATGTACCCTGGCCACTTCAATCCAGTGCTCCACCACCTGGGCCTTGTCTGCGGCCCTCATGCTCTGGTTCCCAAGGCACGTGGAGATGATGCAGTTTATCACACTGTTAAAATGGGTGATAGTGGCATGGACGGTGGGTGCCACGTGCTCCTTGCAGTTTTTGTTGTGCTGGGACCAGATGGATCCCAGACAGTGATGGGGCACCACCTTCTTGAACAGCTCCTGGGGAGAAGGGGATGTCAGCCGGTCCTGCTGCACCCAGCTCAGGTTCCAGAGGCCCTCAGGACCCAGGCCAGGGTCCAATGGTCTCAGCTGGAGCTCAGCAGGCTGAGTACAGGGTGTGCTCTCTGTTTCCTGAGGGGACCTAGCACTCTAGAGACTATAGCCCCAAGACTAGAGGGGAAGATAGAGCTCCATTTTCAAGTCCATCTCACAGACTCCAGGACCCCAGGTGCCTCATGCAGCCATAGGCCCAGACAGCGCCATTTCCCCTGTGGGGACCAGAGGCTTTGTGTGCCTGCCTAAGCATCCAGTGTACATCAGGGTCATACTAGTCTCGATGTGGTGGAGACCCCCAGCATACTGTGGGACCCCCATGGAGCTGGCTGCACCTCAGTGATCTCCCTTCAACCCCCAAAGCCCAAGCCCCCTCAGGCTTTCTAGTTCTTTGCTCTCATGTCATCTTCACAGTCAGTGTGTGTGGCAGGTATGATTAGTGTCCTATAGCTACTCTCTAGGATGGTGAAATGTGGGCTTGGTGTTTAATAAGTTTGCCAGGGTTGAAATGCTGGGAATGTAGCCAAGGTTGGGCTCAGACATAATATTCTGATTCAGGGGATGGTAGGTCTGGGGCTGCAGATCCTGGGAGGAAGATGCCCCAGCTCCACCCTGCCAAGCCCAGCTGCTCACCACATCCATCCGGATCAACTGCTCTGCCACCAGCTCAGGAGGGAAATCCAGGAGGTCAGCCTTCTCACTCAGCCTGTTGTCAGGTAAGGGGCAGAAAATCTCTGGTGGTGTAGCCTGCCCTGGGGCTGATTTGAGCTCTGGCAGTGGCTCTGGTGGTGGTGCCAGACTTATCTGCCCCTTAAGAGCTGTTGCTGCTGGAGGTGAGTTTAAAGTCTGTAGTTCCAGAATGGGCACAGGCACGGACTGTGTAGGTGGCACTGGAGGTGATGGGGGGGCTGCCTCCTGCTCAGGAACCGGTGCATCCAATGGTGATACGGGTACCTCTGGCTCTGGAACTTGTGCTCCTGAGTGCGATGGTGCAGCCTCCAGCTCCTGAGCAGGTGCTCTGGCTGATGCAGTAGGATGATCTGGCTCCAGGGCAGGCACGGGCCCTAAATCTGTGGGTGGCAGTTGTGGTGGTGCTACAGCCACCTTCAGCTCAGGAGCTGGTGAAACATCAGGGCATGCATCAGGCTCTCTTTCCAGAGCAAGCACTGGTGCAAACTTGGTGGTTAGCAGTAGAGGTGGAGATGGAGCTGATGCAGGCTCTGGAACTGACCCTATATTGGCCACAGATGGTGGATCCGGCCCCAGAGTTTGCAATGGAGGCTTTTGCAGCTCTGAGGCTGACAGGAGCTGGTGAAGAGGTGGGTTCACACCATGAATGGCTCGAATTGTCTTTCAAATACAGAGAATATCCCAATATCTCTAGGGGAAGAGCAAGCCCAAAAAAGTTTTCCCAGACTGAAGTCTACAAGGTGCCTTGTATGAGGCTTCACTTTGATCCTGGCCCAAGGTCATCCTCTGGTAGTTCCAGCCTTTGTGGTCCAGTCCTGGCCCCCATCCTACAAGCTCACGTGCTCCCACCCCAGGACCTCCTTACCCTTTGGGTCTGCCTCAATGGGCTCCGGGTGACTCATCTCTGAAATCAGAACTATGGCACGGTGCAAATGTCATTCAGGACAATTATGAAGTTCCAAAAATGCCCCCATATTACACCTGTTTTTCCCTCTTCCTCCACACAGAACCTCCAGTGGCCACTACTTCCACATCAATGATAAAACTTCTTCCATTGCTAGAATCACAATAAGTTTATAGTAGAATACCAGTAAGTCTACTCTAGTCCATCATTCATTCCACAATCCTGAGGAATATTTGATGGTGATGCCCATTTCACCTCTAATTGAGAGGGGGCTTAAATCACATGGAGCACATGGATGGGACTCTCTTGCTTGCAGTTGCAGTCTCACTCTGTTCCTTGGGATGGTCATTGTCTTTATATTAAAAAGCAGCAAAAGGATAATATCTCAAATTGCTGTAATTGGATGGATTTAGCCTAGAACCTACTATTTTTATGGTAATCATTGACTTAATTACCATTGTTTAGGGTTACTTCAGTTCTAATGTCACCCTTGTGCATGCTTGCTATAGTAATGCTAATAACAAATGAAACTTACCTTCGATTAAGGTTATTTGTGACTAACTAACTAACTTCACCTCACCCATAGACTTCAGCTATTGCAATGATAATTCTAAACTGAATTTGCCTTTGCTTATGGATATTTCATGACAACTTCTCCACACACACACCCCGTGGCTCACGTGAAGGCAAATTTGAGACACCCCTGTCTTCTGTCTTTCCACAGGTATTAATGATTCTGCTTTCTCTCATGACTAGAGGTATGGACAAGATTGCTGCCTGGTGGAATTCTCAAACCTCAGGCTTGGACAACCACTCTACCAGTTCAGTGTCCACTGGAGTCCTAGTATCTCTGAGGACTGAGGAGTGGGGGCTCTCCCACCTTGAGTTCTTAGTCTGCTAAAAGCAGTAAGTCATGCAAGAAACCAGTGTCCCTGAGACTTCAATGACCTCAGGGAGTATATACTGGAATTAATGCTGCCCATCCAAGATCTGTCATAGTCAAAATGGGAAATAAGCAAAATTCTGAAGAAAAGTAAAATGTTGTAAATCGTATTTTAAAGCATTGGGAAAAATTTTTGGTATAAACAAATAATTAAAAGGAATGCAATTCTTCTTCAAAACTGCATGTCACAGTGCAGAGTAATTAGAAATAGCATTCAAAGAGATCTTTTAAATGTTATTTTACAGTTAAACTTATTTTGTAAGAGAATGAAAATCATAAGTAACATTAGTGAGTTGTATGTTTGTGTTTAACTCTTTGTTTGTGTATGCCTATTTGTTCAGTGTATATCATCATACATCATGATTTTATTAGCAAATTAATAAATGAAAATCCTTCACAAAGCTTTATTTAAAATATTAAAAATTAAATGAGTGCCTACCTACTAGACCAGGAATTAAGAATCAGTTTGCCCTGTAATTCCAAAATTTAAATGTTTTATCAACCTTAAATTAAGGGTGGTTATTAATCCTTTCACCAAATTTCAGTAAGTAAATTAAAGTCCTTGAAACTTATGTAAAGATCTTTTCTAAATTATAATATATGAAAATTAAGCAATTATAATATATTCCAGAATCTAGCAGTCAGCATTCATTTAAGATTATTCACAGTTTTAGAGTATTTAACATATTCCTGGAAGTTTTAGCCAGGGAAATTAGGGAAGAAAATAAGTAAAAGTCATCCACTGGGGATCACCTGGGGGAGGGCTGAAGAAGAGAACAGGTCAAATCTGCAGAGAAAATGTGGTTGAGAATACAATTGTGGGAATGTTCTTTTGGCAACTAAAGAAGTCAGAGTCACTGTGCAGGATGTCAGTGGTGGACTTGGATAAAAGAGGTAATATTACCTCTATTGACAGATGACAGGATCCTATGTGTATAAAAACCCAAACAATCCACAAAGAATTGATGAGAGCTAGTAAACTAATTTAACAATATTACAAGTTACAATATCAATGCACTAAAATCATTTGTGTTTCTATAAACCAGCAATGAATAGTTTGAAGAGGAATTCATGGAAACAACCCCACAAATAATAGAATGTAAAAAAAAAATTACTACACATACATTTAATCAAGAATATAAATGATATATATCATAAAAATTCCAAAGCATTGATGGAAGAAATTAAAGAGGTCTATATAAACAGAAATGCATACTGTGATCACGGCTTGGGAAACTAAACTTAATATTGTTAAGATGCCAATGCTATCTAAGGTGATTTGCATATAATGTAATCCTGCTGAAAATTCTAGCAGCTTTTATTTGTAAAAATGTGAGTTATTCTCAAATTACTTTGGAAACACAAAGGATCTCAGATAACCCAAACATCTTGAAAAGGAAGAAAATAATATTAGGATTCATGTTTCCTGATTTCAAAATTTTCTACAAAGATACATTAAATCAAAATTGTATGCTACTATAATAAGGATAAACAACCAAATGGAATAGAATTATGAGATTCTGGAATATAAGATACCAGGGGATACAAAAGGGAGTAGAGTGTGGTTTGTAGATGCTCAGTCTAGGCAGACTCTCTGATAAAGTAGATGGGGTAAGTTTGGCAGTGGACAAGGTGATGGTGATGCAACAATTTGAAAGGAGCTGATAATGCTGGAGTGTGAGTATGAGTGAGGTTGGGGATGGGTTGGTCCAATCATAAAGCTAGGGGAGGGCTGTTGGCTGAAGCAGGTCAACTCAGCAGAGAAGAGGACTGTGGTTGAGAATACAATTGTAGGAGTGTTCTTTTGGCAACTATGGCAGGGGAGCGTTGCTGGTGCAGGATGTGAGTGGTGCGGGATGTGTGAGGAAGGATGCCCATGGAGCATGTTTCTATGAAATATGCGTGGGTTCACATGGTCATGGGGTGTTATAATGATGACGATCCACACTATAATCAACAATGTATTAAATTTTCATCCTATGTAGTTTCTGCTATGTTCTTTCATAGTGTGGTGAGTATTTCTGGACTACATAGTCAGTACCTACAAAAGGAAATAGACCAATACACCAAGCACTCTATATTAATGCTTGTACTTAAGAATTTTATTATTTTAAAATAGAAACTTAGCTTAATAGTATCTACTGCTTAAA
>JAQZBX010030337.1:0-26860 GCA_029593785.1 Cabassous unicinctus | reverse complement strand
TTTTTTTTTTTTTTTTTCTAAGAAAGGTATAGTTAAGAATTCAGGAGGCCATTATTTATCCTTTAAGGCCCTTTCATGAAGATTTGGCTCAGGGAATAAGTTTCTTGATTTTTGTGGTGTGTAGAGTTGTTTTCCAAACCAGATTATTGGACAATGTCAGGAACCTAGTACTCTACAGAGAGTAAGCCTGCTAGGTATATCCTTGCCCCCTTTAAATATATCAGTTCCTCCCTAACTAATTTGACTTCAGGTCTCAGTATAAAAAAGGGTTTTTGAGGCAACCTACGCACTGGGACTATTCTTTTGAATCCCTTCCTTGGATGGTTGTGAATGAATTTGCTCAACTTTATCTTAGAAGCAGGCCAGTGTAGAAAAAAAAAAGAAAGATCTTGGTCATTTGAATATTGAATATTTGAATATGTATTTCTCTAAATCTGCTTGAGGCATGTTTAAAATACTTCTGTATTATCCAGGGCCATTTCAGAAGACTGGGTTACCAAATCCTCTCCCGAATTTAGAACATTACCTACTTTTTTTTTTCCCCCTAAGATTGGGCACTCAGGGGAAGAGGCAATGATCAGATGATATGCATATTGAGAAGGGGTTCTTTTTATTATTTTTTTAAACAATTTATTGAAGTATGTCATTCATATATGAACATACATAAATTATAAGTGTTCAGCAAACATCGTGATCTTACAAAACATCATACAGGGTCCCACACCTCACCCCCCCACACAAACATCCGGCATTGTTGTGAAACATTTGTTAACAAATCATGAAAGAGCATCGTCAAAGTTTTACTACTAACTATAGTCCAAATCTTCCTCCCCTATACATTTTTTAAAGGATTTATTTATTTATTTACTTTTATCCATTTTTACCAGGGATCGAACCCAGGTCCCTCCATATGGGAGACGGACGCCCAACCGTTTGAGCCACATCCATCTCCCTGCTGTATCTCTTAAGGTTGACCAAAGATACCCAAAGTTACAGTCTTTTCCCATACAGGATGGTCATATAATAAATCAGGCTTAGTTTATCACCAGCATCCTAAAAACCAGACCTAGGGAGAAAAACTAGGTCTGGGGACACATGCATAGGTTTAGCCTACCCTGATTATCACAAAATCAGGACAGTGAGAATATTCGCAGAGAAGGGGTTCTTAACATGGGTTATGGAGGGTTTTGTGCTTGTGTTTGTGGGAGGGTGGAGGCAAATACATAAACACATGCCTTTTTTTTTTTTTTTTTTAAGGAGAGGGCCACAGTTTTACTGTTTATCAAATAATCGTGTAACCCTGCCCTTTCCCCCAAAGACAAGAACTGCTGTATAAATTTTGTGAAATGTATTCTCTAAACTGTCTTTTGGAAAACTTTTTCATTCCCTAGCAAGTAATTTGGGCTAAGACTTCTTCAGTTACCTAATTTCGGGGAAAATGGGAATATTCCTGTTTGAGCAGACCTGAATCTGGGAATTTGCTTTGTGCTCATGGAAAGACCAGTGTAGAATAATTGAAGGAAATGGCATTCAGCCTCTACTTTTTAGGTAATGAACTGTCTTTATTATCTTGCCTCTGATTTGAGTCTTCATTTAAAAATAATTTGGAGAAGTGGTAATTTAAGCAGGTTAAAATACCAAACAGGATAAGAACAATGGAAAAAAAATTGAAAAATAACCAAATGGAAGATGCTTTTTGTTTTTTGTTTTTGTATTTTATTTAAGGAACATACTTTTAATATCAGTATGCTTTTGGTTCAAGCATCAATTAAAAAATTGGCTTATATAATGGAGGGGATTTTTTGGCATATATAACTGGAAGATTCCAGACTCTTCTGGATTGACTGATTTGGCAGTTTAAAGGATACCAGCATGAACTCAGTTCCTTCCTTCCTCCCTCCCTCTCTTTTTTTTTTTTCTAAATCTGTAGGCTTGGTTTCATTCTCAGATTGGTTCCCCTTGTGCTTAAGTGGTGGCATCCAGGAATGGTTGAGACACATTCATTCTTCTCATCCATCTGGTAAAGGACAGGTGGTTCCTATTCACAATCATTATATAAGATTCTTCAACTTTGTGCTGATAGACCACTGTAGCCGTTGGCCAATTTAATGTAATTATGAATTCCAAAAATATAATTGGATCATGCTTATAAACTGATCTGTTAATCTGGGCATGATTAAGTTTTGATTAGGGCGTTGACTGGGCCATGTCAGTAGGGTATTGAGCCCCACCCCTTGGTGGGTGGGGAATCAAATATAAAAGGCATGGCAAAAAGAGAGTTGAAGCAGTTTTTGAGAAGCAGTTTTGATATTGGAGAGAAGGCCCCAGGAGAAGAGAAGTGAGCCATTTGCCTGATAGTCTACAGCTGACCTTGTGAAGGAACCAAAGGCGCTAAGCCAGGAGAGAGAAATGCAGCCCCAGGAAGAGAGGAACCCAAAAAGCCTGAACCCTGGCAAAGGTCGGCAGCTGTCTTGCTCCAACACGTGACAATGGACTTTGGTGAGAGAAGAAACTTAACGCTTTATGGCCTGGTATCTGTGGACTTCTACCCCAAATAAATACCCTTTAAAAGACCAACCCATTTTTGGTATTTCACATTAGCACCCCTTTGGCTGACTAATACAACCACTTTCCTGTGACTAGGGGGATTCCTAACCTTAGATCTAGATCACCTGTACCAATCCCTATGATGGAGGAAACCATACTGGTTTCTGAGAATCATCAACGTACCAATGAAGTACATATTCCTCATTTCCTTCCTTAGAAGTGGGATCTATCTCACCCAGATTTCCTGGCTGGTATGCATGGTGGAATGGATGTTGGTGAGACAACTTCAACAACCATAATGTTAAATATGTTGATTAAATTATTTAGTGAAAAGATGACCAAAGTAAATAAGAGTAGCTTAACATTTTTAGTACACAAAATTTAGCTAAAGATAATTAATCTTGTCCTTCTAAGGCTAGGTTCCCTACCAGACAGCCTCCTGAGCAGAGAGGCTCCTTTAGCTCAAAACAACTTTTCTATTAATATGTTTGTAAATTTAGATTGTATTGAGTAGATTTGTGATACATGTAGTATGAATGGTGTAAATTTTATAATTTGACTCCTTGAGTTTTGATAGTCTTGAATGCCTGATATCAGAGTACATCACCATAGACAAAATGATGAATTATGAGATATATTGATGCTATGACTGAGAATGACTCTTAGGTTTGTGATTCACCCTAGCTTTCACTTTCCATGTGGAAGATTTTAAGTCTCAGCTTCCTCACATATTGCATTGTAATTATATTGGACATAATCTTATGGGTCTCCCCAGATTCCCTGGGCCCATCTGCCTCCTAGACTGCATTGCTGTCATTGGAGACAACACAGCTGCTTAACCTGAGTGAGGGGGGCCCTTCTCCTTGGTGGCCACCACCCAGCCAGGCTGTCAAACTGTACTCTGGGAGTGTCTGGCTCCCCTTGCCACTTCCAATCTTGCTATAGAACTTGGAGGTAGCACCTTTAGCGTTTCTAGAGGCTGAATGACATAGTCTGGAAGGGCAGGAGGGATGACCAGTGGGAAACAAAAGACAAGAGAGAACCTCCTAGATAAATTCCTCTTTTTCCTCCATGGACTAATGAGGTATGGTTTCCCTTTGCAGCCTACAAGAAAAGTTCAGAGTACCAAGTGAATGCATCTGCCAAGTGACCTATGCTGCCTTTTTATAGCTTGTTGTAAAGGGATAACCAGTGCTTTGCATTGTTTCACGTAGTTCCTTGCCTCGATTTACTTTTTCTTCATTCTTGATGCCCTGTGTATATACCGCTCAAGAAATGCATCAGCACTTTAATACTTGCCTTAGGCTCTGTTGCAAGAGAACATGGGCTAAGATAGAGATTAGTAAAGCACGTAATTCCTATTTTAGTTTTTGGACTGTTTCCTAAGATGTAGAAATAATTTCAGTAATTACAATGCTTTTTCTTTCAGGAAAAAAAAGTTCAGGGGATAAAAAATAAATCATCTCTTCTCCACAATTATTCCTTATTATTATTAAATTTAGTTGTATTAATCTCAATTTTATATTAGACATTTAGCATTGTACAAACGTCATACATTTTAATGTCTGAATGTTTAAATTATAACTACTATCTTTTGTTTATTTTTAGGGATAATTTTTCCTACATTTATTCTGATAAGTTTTAAGCATAAAAAAAAGTTTAAAGAATTTTACAATGAACATGCATATACCTACCACGTGGACTCTGTAGTTAATATTTTACTATGCTTACTTTATCACATATCTATTTATCCTTCCATCTGTCTATCTTATTCTTTTTTAAGTGAATTCTAAAGTTTAAGACATTGATACATTTTCCCCCAAAATGCTTCATATGATTAAGATTTATGTACCTAAATACATTTTCCCTATAAAAATATCCAAAATACTACAGCTAAAACTAAGCCCTTGTAAATATACCAGTAGGATGGATATTTTATTTATTTATTTATTTATTTATTTATTTTTGAGGTACCGGAGCTGGGGATTGAACCCAGGGCCTCGTATGTGGGAAGCTGGTGCCCAACCACTGAGCCACATCGACTCCCCTGAGTTGGGTTTTTTTTTTTTGTTTGTTTGCTTGTTGTTTTTTTTGTTTTTTTTAGGAGGCACTGGGAACTGAACCCAGGACTTCCCATGTGGGAAGCAGGCGATCAACCACTTGAGCCACATCTGCTCCCAGAAATATATATTATTGATGTGAGCCGTGTGTTTCACTTAGAAGTATGTTTTAGAGATTTTTTTTCCATTTTAGAACATATAGCTCTACTTAATTTTTTTTTTTTTTTTTAATTGCCTTTATTTTTACCTTTTGGTGTACAGTTCTATGAGTCCCCCCCCACCCCACTTGCAGGCTGTGTCCATTTGCTGGGTGATCTTCTGTGCCTGTTTCTTGCCTTTTCTTCTCATTTTTCTCCTCCAGGCTTCACTGGGATTCGATCCTAGGGACCTCTGATGTGGGAGAGAGGCACCCTGTCACTTGCGCAACCTCAGTTTCTGGTTTCTGGTGCATCTTGCCTTGACTTTCCCCTGCGTCTCTTTTATTGTGTCAACACCTTGCTGCGTGGCTCGCCGCGTGGCCCCGGCTTACCTGCTCACCTTATTTCTATTTTTACCAGGAGGTCCTGGGGATCGAACCCAGGTCCTCTCATGGTAGACGAATGCCCAACCACTTGAGCCACATCTGCTTCCCTCTACTTCATTTTTTAAAATTGTTGCAGAGTATTCCATGTTATTAATTTGCCATAGTTTACTTAGGTTATTTCTATTTTTTTACTATTAAAAACAGTCCTGCAGTGAATATCCTTGTATATATCCTTGTGAACACATGCAAGTATTTCTGAGGAGCTGTCATATTATAAGGTATTTGCGTTTGCATTTTAATAGAATCTGCCAAATCACCTTTAATAATGGCTCTGCCATCAATAGTGTATATGAGAACCTGTTTTCCCACCTTCTTCAGCACATGCAGCACAACTTTGTCAATTGAATGGATAAAACTTGTCATCTTTTAATTTGCATCTTCTTGATTATGAATTTAAGCTCTTTTTATATATTTAGTGAACATTTATATATTTTCCTCTCTAAATTATCTGTTCATATTCTGTGTCCATTTTTCTATTGCATTGTTTTTCTTAGATTGTACGAGTTATTTATAATTTAATTTTGATTATATAAGTAATACATGAATATATTTTTGTAAAATTTTCCAACAATACAGTTAAATTAAAATCTCCTTAATCTCAGTCTCCTTCCCAATTGTAACTGCTATTATTAGTTTGGTGCATATCTTTCTAGATCAACACTGCCCAGTAGAAATATATTGCAAATCTATTATAGATTTTAAAGTTTTCTAAAGGCCACATTAAAACAAGTAAAATGAAACACAATTAATTTATAATGTATTTGTAGCAACTTGGCATTATTTATGAATTCCAAAAATAGATATTGGATTATGCTTGTAAACTGGTCTGTTCCTCTGGCATGATTAAGTTATGATTAGGGCTTTGATTGGGCCACATCAGTAGGATGTTGTGTCTCTGCCCCTTGGTGGGCGGGGACTTAGACATGAAACTACGTGGCAGAGCAGAGGAGTTAGTTGGAATTTTGAGTTGGCGTTCTGATGCTGAGTTTTAATCCTGGAGCCCTGGGAAGTGAACAAACAGGAGCTTGGTCGTGAGGAGAGAAGGCCCTGGGAAGAGAAGCAAGCTATTTGCCTGATAGTCTATAGCTGGCCTTGTGGAGAGAGGCAAAGCCTGGAGAGCCTCATAGTCAACAGCTGACTAATACAAAACACCTCTTTGGCTGACTAATACAGTATTTTATTTAGTTTACTATATCCCAAATAAAGAATTAATTAATATAAAAAGTTATTGAGGGGGAAGCGGCTGTGGCTCAATTGGATGGGCGACCGTTTACCATATGGGAGGCCCCCGGTTTGACTCCTGGGGCCTCCTGATGGAGGCAAGCCGGCCTGCACGACGCAGCGAGCTGGCGCGGCAAGATGACGCAAGAGGAGACAAGCAGACACAAAGCAAACAGACACAGCGAGCACAAGCAGCAAGGGGGGATAAATAAATAAATAAATATTTAAAAATAAATAAGTAAATAAATAAAAGAAGTCCATGAAGTCACATATATTTAAAAAAAGAAAAAGAAAAAAAGAAAAAGTTATTGAAGTTTATTACATTCTTTTTTCATACTAAGTCTTTGAAGTCTGGTGTGAATTTTACATTTACAGCGCATCTCAATTTGGAAGCTAAATTTTTATTGTAAATTTTTTACAGTATTTAGATTTCATACTATTTACAGTTGAAAAATAGATTTGCATACCTAAGTTATAAAGATACTTAAAATTTTTCCAATAACCGAATTGAGTTAAAAATACATTTTCTTGGGAAGCGGGTGTGGCTCAATGGATAGAGCTCCCGTTTACCATATGGGAGGCCCCAGGTTCGCTTCCCAGGGCCTCCTTGTGAGGGCAGGCTGGCTCGCGCGGCGCTGTGGGCTGATGTGGCAGGACCTCACAGCAGGGGGGAGATAAGCAGACACAGAGAAGACACTCAGTGAATGGACACAGCAAACACAAGCAGCAAGGGGGGGATAAATAAATAAATAAATAAATCTTTAAAAAAACAAAACAAAACATTTTCTCTGTGAGGCAGCCAATCAGAACAGCAAATAGCTGGGACTCTACCCCCAACATTATGGAGGGGAAGGAGGAAAGACTTCAAAAAGGCCTGACTTGGGACCCTGTGTGCGTCTCACTCTGCAGCATGCCTGCGGTCCATGCCTCAAACCATGTACTTCTCTCACTTTCTTGTTTCTTAATAAACTCTTTACTCCCTTGCCTACCCTAAAAAACAAACAAACAAAAAACATTTTCTCTTATATTTGCATCTACATTGACAAAACTGATTCATCTTTTTTTGAACAGTTGATTTGAATTTGAAGCAAAAGCATATCAGTTTCAAAAGTATGTCTGTAAAACTATAAAACTCCTAGGAGAAAACACAGGGGAGTATCTTCAGGACCTTGTATTAGGCAATGGATTCTTAGAATTTACACCAAAGCATTAGCAACAAAAGAAAAAAATAGATAAATTGTACCTCATCAAAATTAAAAACATTTGTTCATCAAAGGACATTATCAAGAAAATGAAAAGACAACGTACAGAATGGTAGAAAATATTTGGAAATATGATCATTTGCCACTAGGGAAATGCAAATCAAACCCACAGCAAGATACCATTTCATACCCACTGGAATGGTTATTAGTTTTAAAAGAGGAAAATAACTGGAATTGGCAAGGATGTGGAGAAATAGGAACCCTTTTGCAAGCTTGTGGAAATGTAAAATGGTACAGCTGCTGTGGGAAGCAGTTTGGCAGTTTGTCAAAAAGTTAAGCATAGAACTACCATTACCTGGCAGTCCCACTTCTAGGTACAGTCATACCTTGGTACTTCACTGCTTTGAAACTCCTTGAATTTGGTACTCGACACATTTTGTCATGAAAATTTTGTCCCGGTACTCGTCTTTTGTTTGGTGCTCGACGGTCAGTCTAGAACTTGCTACCCTTTCCAGACGAAACAAACTGTCATGTGTTAGTCACGCAGTAGCTCTTGCCCTGTGCACATCCCATTGCAACATTGCAGTTTTATCTTAGCTTCTGTGGTCATTTTGTGTGTTTTGCGTTTTTTTTTCTCATCATGGGTCCTAAGAAAATGAGCAGTGATAACGCTGAGCAGAAAAGAAAATTACTTTGCACCACCATTAAACAAACAAAAAGAAATAATAGGTAAATATGAGAGCGGTGTTCACGTTACTGATCTTGCTAGGGAATACGATATGCCTAGAACAACAGTCTTTACCCTCATTAAGAATAAAGAAGCCACAAAAAAGGCTGATGTTGCTAAAGGAGTTAAAGCAGTAACAAAGCAGTGTTCCCAAACACTCGAAGTTGAAAAGCTGTTATTAATTTGGGTAAATGTTATGCAGTTAGTGGGTGTCTTGGAAGCCATAATATGTGAAAAAGCGAAAGTGTTGCATGCTGATCTTTTGAAAAACAAACTGGAACTGAGTGATGAGAGTGTTGAAGTTTTTAAGGCCAGTCACGGCTGGTTTGATAATTTTAAAAAGAAAACTGACATTCATAGTGTTGTGAGGCCATGGCGAGGCAGCGAGTGCTAATAAAAAGGCTGCTGATGAATTCGTCAGTGAATTTCAAGACTACATAGAGGCTAAGTTTTTAACTGTGATGATACTGAAGTTTTTTGGAAAAAAAAAAAAAATAGAGTAGAACCTACATCACAAAAGAGGAGAAGGCATTACCTCAAGTCTCTACTAGTCTATCATAGTGAAAACCCATGAGTTTTCAAGAAGCATAATGTCATAAAAAGTAAACTCCATGTGATGTGGAGGGCAAGCAGCAAAGCTTGGGTCATAAGGCAGTTTTTCACTGAGTGGATAAATGAAGTGTTTGGTCCCTCAGTGAAAAAATATTTGCTGGAGAAAGATTTGCCTCTGAAAGCAATCCTACTTTTGGACAATGCACCTGCCCACCTTCCAGGCTCGGAGGATGACTTACTAAAGGAGTTGAGCTTTATTGCTGTAGGGTTCCTGTTCCCCAACACTACTCCATCCAGCCCATGGGCCAGCAGGTCATTTCAAACTTCAGAAAGTTGTACACCAAGGCACTTTTCCAGAGGTGCTTTGAGAATCACCTCTGACACCCAGTTGACCCTCACAGAAGTCTGGAAGGAGCATTTCAATATCCAGCACTGCCTTAACCTTATTGATAAGGCCTGGAATGAAGTCTCTTATAGGACAATGCATTTGACTTAGAAGAATTTGTGGCCAGAAGCTGTGACTCAGAGAGACTTCGAAGGGTTTGAGGTTGACCCCAAGCCTGCAGGTACAGAGGGTACAGTTGTGCAGGATATTGTATCTTTGAGCCAATCCATGTGTCTGGCGGTCGATGCTGCTGATGTTGAGGAGTTAGTGGAGGAACATTGTGAAGAGATCAGCACTGAGGAGCTGCAGGAGCAACAACAAGAGGTGGCTGAAGAGATTTCTTCAGGTGAGGAAGAGATAAGGGAGGATGTCCCCAGTTCCTTGATAAAAGAAATGTGTGCAAAATGGGCAGAAGTTCAAAACTTTGTGGAGAAGTGCCATCCGGACAAAGCTCTGACAAGCAGAAATGTGAATTTATTGAATGACCAAACAATTACAAACTATTGAGGAATTCTGAAAAACAAGACAGAAGCAGTCCTCATTGGATAAGTCCTTAGGGAAGGTGACAAAGAGTGTCAGAGCCTGTGGTGCAAGTTGAAAAAAGGCAGAAACGAGAAAGAACACCTGAAGTGCAAGTGCCCCATGTTCTGTTGGTGGGGGACTCTCCTTCTAAGCAACATTCCTTGTAACCTCTCCTCCTCACTACTCTCCTCCCACCATCCCATTAGGCCATGGACTCAGTACAGGTAAAGTGAAGTTTTTATTTTATTTAATCTAAGTATTTATTTTTAGGTTTATTTTTCATGTAAAGTAATATTTAACCCTATCTTTTTATATATTGCCTTAAAAATGTGCATTGTCTTTGGTTTGGGAATGCATTAAATTTGTTTACATTATTCCATATGGGAAAAATTTGTTTGGCACTCGTTGTTTTTGGTATTCGTCATGCCTCCTAAAACCAATTAAAGCCGAGTACTGAGGTACCAACATATATATATACCCAAAAGAATTGAAAGCAGGGACACAAACAGATATTTGCATACTGACATTATAGCAGCATTATTCACAATTGCCAAAAGGTGGAAACAATCTGTTTTAGTTTCTGAGGCTGCTTCAAAGCAACTACCATGAAATGATTTAGCTTAAGCAATGGGAATTTATTAGCTTAGGGTTTGGAGGCTGCAAAAATGTCCATATCAAGGCAACATCAAGGCGATGCTTTCTTCCTGAAAACTGGCTGCCAGTGATCCTTGGCTCCTTTGCCACATGGCAAGGCACATCACGGCATGTGGTGGTCTCTCCTTTCTCTTACAGGTTTTGTTGCTTTCAGATTCTTGCTCCCATGGCTCTCTTTCTGTCTGTATTCTCTCTCTATTCATTCTGTTTATAAAGGACTCCAGAAATAGGATTAAGACCCATCCTAAATGAGGTAGGTCACACCTTAACTGAAATAGCCTCATCAAAAGATTTAAAAACATGTTTTTCTGGGGTACATACAGCTTCAAGCCACCACACAAGCCATCAATGGATGTATTAATAAACAAAATATTACCACATTTGGAATTTTATGCAGGTATAAAAAGGAATGAAGTTATGATGCATGCTACAACATGGATGAACCCAGAAGACATCATGTTGTGTGAAATAAGCCAAAAACAAAAGGAAAAATGTATGGTTTCACTTATATGAAATAACTAGAATATGCAAATAGATTACAGGTTACTGGATAGAGGGTTGGGGAAGGGGTGGAATGGGGAATTAATGCTTAATGGATACAGAGTTTCTATTTGGGATAATGAAAATATTTTGATAATGGATGGTGGTGATGGTAGCACAGCATTGTGAATGTAATTAGTAATTAATACCACTGAATTGTATATTTGAAAGTGGTTAAAGTGGGAATTTTATGTTGTATGTTTGCTATCACAATAAAAATTTTTTTAAATGTATGTCTGCCCAAGACATTTTCTATCTCTGTATCAACTCAATATTAATAACATTGAATTTCAAAGGCATATTGCATAAATTAGTAAGCAACTCTCAATTTATCAATATTGACAAAGCATTCTTCAAAATTTTCTTAAAAAATTTTTTTTTTCTTGTAAGTTTTGCAGGCAAGTACATTATACTGCCAGTTATAATTAATTTTCTGCAGATTGATTCATATTAGAAAAATGTATCAAATCACTTATTGATTTGTATTACTGTGAAAATTTTCACTTAAAACATAAATTCTCTTACCTATCTAACTAGGTCACAAATAAGCCTTTCCTTTCTTCTGAGTCAGACTTAGCTCATTCATGTATAGTGTAATCTTTATGAGAAAACATAAGTTGCACAGCTATTTTTCTGTCTTTGATTATTAAATATTTGGCAATTCCATTACTTTTGTTTCCAAAAAATGTTCAAGTTAATAGTACAATAATCCTTTATAAAACTCTTTCATAACTCAACCAAGGTACATTGGCAAAGAACAAAAAAAAATATAAATTAGTTTTCTCTTTCTTTCAACAGTTCCAGGGAAGCGGGTGTGGCTCAGTAGATAGAGCCCCCGTTTACCATATGGGAGGCCCGGGTTTGCTTCCCGAGTCCTCCTTGTGAGGGCACTCCAGCCTGAGCGGTGCGGTGGGCTGATGCAGCAACCTCACGGCAGGAAGCGGGTGTGGCGCAATGGATAGAGCACCCGTTTACCATATGAGAGGCCCCGGGTTCGCTTCCCTGCGCCTCCTTGTGAGGGCAGGCCAGCTCACGCGGCGCCGTGGGCTGATGCGGCAAGACCTCACAGCAAAGGGGGAGATAAGCAGACACAGAGAAGACATCCAGCGAATGGACACAGCAGCACAAGCAGCAAGGGGGGGATAAATAAATAAAATAAATAAATCTTTAAAAAAAAAACACAAAAAACAAAAAAACAGTTCCATAAACTGGCAGTGATTCACAGCATTTGCACACATATTCTGAATGACTTCAACAGCTATATCCATGATAGTTTTCATAGTGTGCTTCATAAAATTGAGCAGAATAATTTCAGCATGCAATGTGGCACAAAAAAAATAAGTGAAACATTAGTCTCTTTTAAAATTCCAGTAAATCTGGGATTTTGATTTAACATAGCTGGAGTACTGTCTATTGTGGTAGAAGCTTCCTTTTTTTTCATTTCTAGTTGAAATTACTTTTGACAGAGAAGATTAAAAATATCAAAAATATCTATGGGGAAGTGGATGTAGCTTAATACCTCATGGTAAATGAAAATAGCAAGGATGAAATGAAAAGCATGCTCTTTTCATTTTCCATGAGGAAGAATACCTCCTTCCCACATGGGAGGTCCCAGGTTTGACTCCCAGTGCCTCCTAAAAACAAGCAAGCAAACAAATGTAAAAACCAACTCAGGGGAACCAATGTGGCTCAGTGGTTGAGTGCTGGCTTCCCACATACGAGGTCCCCGCCCTGGTACCTCAAAAAAACAACAACAAAAAACAACTATGCCATGAGATATCTATTACATAAGATATTGTATATCTATACACAGATATAAATATTTTTACCATGATATATATATTTTAGGCATGAATTGACAGTATTTCTTCATAAATTTGGAATCTTTTGAGATAAAATGTAATACAGAGTATTAATTTTGCGCTGCCCCTTGTATTGTATAAATCATTTAAAACTAATGAAAAGTACTTATGAGTTTTAAAAATTTGCATCAATTGATCTTTGATATGTTAGGTCTTGTATTATACAGGCATTAGTTGGTTGCATAGTTGAAGATCTTTTATTTTAAAACATCTTTTAAAAATTTTTTCCATAATTTTCTAGCAAAATTTCTATAGCTGAAATAATTTTTTACCATCTATCCAAAAATGGTTTTCTTTTATGTGTAAGAATCCAATCCATTTTATAGGTGGGTAAAATTACAAATTCAGATTTGTTAAAAAATATTAAGAATATTTCTTGGACATTTAATTTGAATTTGAGGTGACTCAATTTCATTAATTCTTTTATTACAGTTGAGAGGAAACCTATCTTATTTACTATGTATTTGTTGAAAATGCCTCTTAATATTGTCTAATATATTATCTTAAAACTTTTTTACACAATTTTTCCTATAGTTCTGTTGTAGCAAATTGCAATTATTTTTCATGAAATTTGTGATATACTTTGTTCCAGTCTCTTTTTTTTTATTCTTTACTGTTCTGATGGGAACCCTAGCTTTTGAATCTTCACTTGATTCTGCCTCAGAAGTACCCTTTCTTTTTAAATTAAAAAAAAAATTCTTATTTTTAAAATTAGAAGGCTAATTTAATTATAATTAAACAAGAATTTCAGATTAATAGGCAATTATAATTTACATAGGGTATTACTAAAATTTGTGCTGTCTTCATAAAGTATTTAAATTAAATCCAATGTTACATCAATGCATAGAAAAAATTCTTCAAACAGAATCTAATATCGACTATCTTCATGATGTGTTTATGTATATTACTAGAAACAACAGTATCATGGGATAAAAGGATTAAGGTGAAATATAATCCTAGTAAAGTTCTGTTTAATGAAAAAATATCCTGCTTCATTTGGAAAAAGTTAAGTTTTAAGTAATTAAAACTCAGTTCCTCAGTCCCATTAAGCATATGTCAAGAGTTCATAAGCCACATTTGGCTAGCAGCTACTGTATTGGTAGTGGAGTTCTAGACTAGACTTTTTTTGGAGACATTTTCACACATATGTATGCACCTGCATTCTGTACCTACATTCATACATTCTTTACCTACAGAAATATTTAGCTTTTCATATAATCTGTAAGCATAATGAGATTGTTTTGTTGTTTTACTTGCTCTTTTCATTTACCATGTATCTTCCATTTTAGTGCTGCCTGGAATAGAGCATTGCATGGATGTACTCTGGTGATTTTAACTCATCCCCAACTGATGATGTGCTTTTAGGTTACTTCCAGTACTATGCAATTACATGAAATGCTCATTTGAATATTCTGTAAGGTAGATTCTGAGAAGTAAAATTACTGAAAATTTAAAAGATGTTATATATGTTAAATATTAATAGATACTTCCAGATAGATCCTCCCAAAATGCCATTTTACACTCCCATTATCAGTACAGAATAATACTTCTTTCCCCTACATCCTCATCCATTCTTGACATTTTCAGTCTTTCAGCATTTTGCCAATTCTTTGATGTTTTTATTATCATTTTTATTAGCATTTTTTGATGTTTTTATTATTTCATTTTTAAAAAATACAATAGCTGTATGTCTTCTGAAAATAGCAGAAAATGTTATCTAAACAAAGTATATACCCTGACTGTGTTCTTGCTTACCTTGATATCCTTTTTTTAAAAAGCTCAGAAAAAGTTAAAATGACTTTAAGTACCTGTGGTCAAGTTGTTGTTGGAGCGGTTCAGTTGCAATTTGCATCTTTATGGACAGGAATTATTTGCACAACTATTAGTTTTCTCCAGTTTTGGAGTTGTAAAACTGCTCTAAAGCAATGAAAGGCTACCACTACTATTGAATCAGATTACCCTGTAGGGTATGCTAGACAACGCCTGGCATTTCTTAGGAGACCCAGCAATCTCACTTTTTTCCCCTTACAATTAACACACATAAATCTTCTAGCACATTGTCTGGCTCATAGTGAGAGCTCAGTAGATTTAATTTGCTTCTCTTCTGTTGAGAAAATGAAAAACAGATAATTGAGAATTTCAATAATTGAGAACTACAATCTCCTGGATAGGGGCTATAGCTCACCTTTGTTTTCACTGTGCCTTGAATGGTGCTTAGGAGCATTTTATTAGGTTTTCGGTATGTGATTGAATGTGATTAATTCATTCCCCTACCTGGAGGAACATGAAAAAATAGGCTTATTTTATTTACATTGTTGTTTATCATATGTTTTCATTCTGTGATTAGAAAATATATTCCAAGTGTACAAACTGGTGCCCTTACAAACGTCTAGCCCAGCTGTTTCCTTTCATGGTACAAATTGCGTGAGTATAGTTAAATAAAAAGTCCTATTCTATTATAATAGCAAATGAGATTTTGATATGTGCAGTCCTAAGGCATGATTATGTTGTTTCTCACCGCGAATGGTGATTTTTGCACATGGCAAAGCAGGCTAGCATAATCATATGGAATAATCCATTGCTTTGAAAATATCCATTTTCATCTGCTTTTTAGGTTTAGTTTTCACCCCAAATTTCTTGTTAAATAACTGAAAAAATATGCAGGGGCTAATGTAGACTATAAAATGAAGGAGAAGCTTAGCTTTACCGTGGATTCTGAGTCTGGGTGTAACCTAACTAGCTAGGGGATATGCAATATGCAGTTCCTGATTGACAGCAGGACCAGCATTATGCAAATTTTGTAAGAGAGAACTGCAGCTCAGAAACAGTGATTAGGGGCTCCGTGTGGAATCACTACATTCATCACTCACGTCTTTAGTTTTTCATTTTTCTTTGTACTGGATTTGTAAACAATTATCACAAAACAGTTCTTCTTTTGTTTTTATTAAAGTGATACTGCAATGCAGTTTCAGTCTGTCAGTTTCATACATGTGTAGAAATACGGTATTCTCAGTAAATTACCTAATTTTTTAGCTATGTTCCATGCTTATCTCTAGACCTTTGTGTATTAAATCCTATCTTGAGCTGTTCTCTTTATACACAAGTATGTTTTGCTTGTGCCTTCCTGTCTTTTTAAGTGAGAAGCTTTATGTAGGTCAGGCTTGGCTTAAGCAGATTTCCTGAACCTGCGTCAGCTTAAGCTGGAGGAATTTTAATAAACCCTCCCCTGTAGGCGTGGGCCTAAATGAGGCTAGCCTAGTTAAGCCTGATCTTTTTCTGTTTGTGAAAAGAGCTGAGCAGAGCTGGAAGCTGCATGGTGGTTTCAGAAACTGCCTACTTAATTTGAAAAGAACAATGGTAGGAAAGGCTAGATCTTCCAATTTTACCTTATCTGAAAAGCTTGATTTGCTAAAGCTTGTGAAGCCATATGTTAAAATTCTCGAAGAACACACTAATAAACATTCAGTAATAGTGGAAAAGAATAGATGTTGGGATATCATAGCAGTTAACTATAATGCAATTGGAGTAGACCGCCCTCCTCGAACAGCGCAGGGCCTACGCACCCTTTACAAAAGACTAAAAGAATATGCCAAACAGGAGATATTACAGCAAAAAGAGACCCAATCAGATTTTAAAAGCAATATTTCTGAGCCAACCAAGAAAGTTATGGAGATGATTCCCCACATTTCCAGTTTTTGCCTGGTAAGAGACAGGAACCACATACAAAGGTAAGCTTTATTTTATTTTGTTGTGGAAAATTATGGCGCCTCCTATCTATTGGGCTTTGGTTTAGTCGTGATAGAGATATGCATTGTAAACATCCCCACTAGGGGAGCAATGAATAGTGTCTTTGTTTTGCATTCTTAAAAGAGGAAAGTGAGGCTATAAGGAATTTTTCTGCTGCATTTTATTTAAACCACCTTTTACTGTCTTTCACTCGCTCTCCCTTCCCTCTGTGGTTTCTAAAGATTGGGTAGAGGAATAAATGGGATGAAATTGTGACATCATCTCATAAACTTTTTAAGCTTTAAAGTTAAATTATTTAAATAGATTCTGAGAGGTGCCTTTTTCTAATTTCATTAAAGATTATATTCCATTGGGATTTTCAATTTTATATATAATTAACACAAAGTTAGCAGTTTTTGAAGAAATGGAACTTTTGTTTTTGTAATCTTAACCTTTTTGTGAATTGTCACTGTACACTTATTGAATATATATGCATTGAACTAAAAAAAATCCAAAAATCAATAATTAAACTTTTTAATGGCCTGATTACATTTATTAAGATGGTTTTAATTATTTTTTCTAACTTATATTTAACATTATAAAGATGAACACAAGGAAAGAGAGTTAATGCCAAATTAGGGATTCAAATTAATAAAATTAAAAGATTTTTTTGTTGTTCTTTTTAGTGTTCATTAATGGTCTGGTTTCATTTTGAACATGGGTCATACAAAAAAGGGTAATCTTTCATTTCATATACCACTTTGCAAGAATATCAAACATTTCATCTTTTTTTTTTTTTTTTTAATTTAATCTTAATATAATCATTAGAGCAACTGGGTTCTTTGAGTGTTAGAAATAGTTTTTGGGTTAAATTTGTACTCTGTGACCTACTTGCTTGGGAATCCTCAAAACTATTATCTTTCCACTAATTCAAATTTTCACTCCTGGCAAAAGATGAAAATGGCAGCTACAGTTTTACTCTGAACCATTTAGGTTAATTTAAACATATTGTAACTTGCAAGTTGAGGGGTCTTTCAAACAAAGCTTCACAATGTGTTTTCTTAGCTGTGAGAAAGTCATTATAGAGCACAATTATTGATTACCTGTGAAATCCGTTTGAAGTTAGACCAAAAAACAAAGAACTTTTGTAGCCAAACGTGTTGTTTTGGAAATTTTCTAGGAAAATATTTTTGAACCTAGCTTTTTGCCATATACTGCCTATTTCTAGTTTATAGCACAGTAAAAAATATCACAATATCATCCAGAACATGGATACATAGTGGATTAATTCATGGGGCCACTGGTTAAAATGTTCACTGATGAGAAATGACTGAATCCTAATATGCTAGATGTCTAAAAAACTTCACAGTAAAATTGTTTTTATTCTGTGCTACTTATTCAAAATTATTTCCCCTTAAACTGTAGAAAAAAGTATACAGATATGAAACTTTTGCATTACACATATAAAGCTGTGCCTTTGGGGTATTGAGTTTATCCTTTTATAATTTGAAAACGACACGTATATTTTATAAACATACTAAGCATATAGAAGAGAAAAAATATAAATATACAGGTGTCTGTTTACATTTTTGATAATTAGAATATGTATATATTGTGAGATCTCTTGAGGTACAATAATTTCTCTGATAAAATGATTTAATTGATTTATGCATTTCTGCAAAATAACTAAACAATACCACCTTTTCATATTTTTAAGGGAATATAGGAAATATGCCACTTAAATGCTTATTTGTGTTAGTTTGCTTACACTTCCATTTTCTCTATATTAACTTTTTCACTTAATATGTTTATATATTTAATGTGCTTATGCATATTTGATTGCTATCTTGAATTTTAATCTCTGAAGTTTACAATTCTATAAAATTAGTTATGCTTTTATATGAATATGCCTGTTAATCTCACCAAACTCTCCTTTTTTAATAAGGAAAATATTACTGCTTATATTAGTTAATGTATTTAAAAATATATACCTATTCTGTAAAAATAAATATATACCTGTTTCAACAACTAACATTGATTTATGTCTTTATTTTCATTGCTCCCTAATATCAAATTATACGTGGTGATTTTGTAGCCTATTTCATTATCAAAGTTTAGATTAGAAGCCCTTCTCAATTTATCATTTTAGTAACCTATTCTAAAGTTTTTTTTTTTTTTTTTTAATTCTTTGTTATGCCTTACCTGTAATGGTAACTAAAATGGAATGGAATATTCCAGATATAAGACATTTTATTAATTTACATTGGAATCTAATGTCTATGTTTCTTAATTGTGAGTTTCATACTCTCTATTATGCATACTAATTTGGAATAGTAATTATGTGGATTTTTGAAAACGTAATTTTCATCCATTTCCCATGCTGGTTTTTGGTAGAGATGTTAATAGGAGCAAACCTTACTAATTTGAATTGCATTTATATTCCTTTGTATTGCTTTTGAAAATTATTAAATGACTAAAAAAAGATGAATTAAAATGAAGGAATTTATATACCATACTATATAACTTGTTAAATTATTTCATTTGTATCTCTTAGGTAAATATATGATATTTCTGGCAGTTTAATGCCATTAGTAATGACATGGGGAGTTTTAATTATTTCCCTTAGGTTCTTCTTGAACTTGCTTCAGTAATTTAATCATCCATGTAGAATGCATTCTTAATTATGTTAGTTGTTATTTGTAAAATGTTCTCTAAATAATATTAAGAAAATCATATTTCCATTCATGTTCAAATAATTGTTTTTCCCTCTATAATTTTTATTTTTAAGTTAGAGTATCATTTAAAAAAACAACTGAAGAGAAAGATTATATATTTTTAATTAACAGCTTTATGATATACACAAATTATTTTAAAAATACAGTAGTAGAATTATAAGGTATGTTGAATTTATAATGTCATAACAAATATTTTTATGTCAAATGTTAAATTATAGTAAAACTATAGAAATGCCTCTAATAGAAATGCATTTTTAATGGAAATTACATGTAAATACTATAAACTTCCAATAGAGTGCATGTAGGCCATTTAAGAACATTACAATAAAAAATTGCAATTATTCATTCAGTCATTCAAAGGTGATGAACATTTGCTAGGTTCTGAGTACAGTATTATGCTAGGCACTGGGTATACAGTGGTGAACAAAAACTCTTGCCCTTGCTAACTTTACCTCCCAGTGGTTGAAAGACTTAAGAGGAACTAAGTCATGTGGAAAGGGTAGATAAAGGGGAAATGCCATTGCATCTGAAATAGGATATAATAATCACATGACAGTTGAGCACACCCCAAAATCAAGCACAGTCTTGATTATTTTTCTTTTGACAGATGTAGAAATGAGTATCTGCCATTGAGGCCTTGCCTCGTACCAGTCATGAAATGGGCATTCAACTTGTTAGGGATCAATTTGACTGAAAATCTGAGTGATTTTTAGATCAGTTCTGGAGAGCAAAAGTAAGAAGTCTCAGGGTGAGGTATGGAGATTGTAAGCTCCAGGATGCATTTAATTGCCCTTTACATCATTTAAGCACCTCAGGGTTGTAGGGACAATTGGCATTTCTTTGTAAAAATGTTTTCTGTTTTCTATTTACCTCATTGGCCCTATTTAATACTGGGCTATCCTTTTAGCAGTTCAACTTTAAATGAAGGATGATGGGGACCTATATGTATATATCATTTAAATCCTGGTCTTTAGTCTATAATTTGTTATTCCAAGGAGCAAAACATTTTTTTGTTTCATTCTTCACTGATTTAAACTTGATGATTTCATGTATATTAAATGATATTAATGCAATAAATGTACTTTTGCCTTTGTTTGATTTGCATTTTATAATACTTTTCTGTGTGCTATAGTGCAAACTTGGATGAGGAAGCACAGGCTGGTACCAGTTCACTGCAGGTAATGTTGGATCACCATCCTGTTGCTATTACAGTGGAGGTGAAGCAAGAAGAAGACATTAAACCACCTCCTCCACTGGTTTTAAATTCTCAAGCTATTGATGCTTTAGAGCAAAGAGAAGAACATGAGTTAGTACATGTTATGGAAAGATCTTTGTCGCCATCTCTTTCCTCTGTTGATATGAGAATGACATCGTCTCCATCTTCTATTCCAAGAAGAGATGAATTTTTTCGGCATGAGAATGGAGACCACTTTAGGTCTATTTTAGGGTATGATCCTCAGATTCTGCAAATGCTGAAAGAAGAGCACCAGATAATTTTAGAAAATCAAAAAAATTTTGGATTATATGTACAGGAGAAGAGGGATGGATTGAAAAGAAGGCAACAGCTAGAGGAAGAGCTGCTAAGAGCAAAAATTGAAGTGGAGAAGCTGAAAGCAATTCGCTTACAGCATGATCTGCCAGAATATAATAGTCTCTAAAATTTTTTTTTTTAATCTTGCAATTTGGTAATTTTAATTTTGGCCAAAATACTTTCATTTGGGAATATCCTGAATGCATATTCTTGAAAAATATTGTTACCCTCTATTATGGAAAAACTTTCTTGACATGATTTTCTACTTACTAAATTTTCCTTTGAAATATATTCAAATTTATTGATTGGTTGGCATGGTTATATTTTTCATTGTCTTCCCTACATTTTCTTTCTAAGAACTTTAATTGTTGGCCTTATAAAAAGATGTTTTATTTTGATCATTAAGATATAGCATAATACATTTACAAACAGTAATATTCTTTCCAAGTTCTGAGTCTTCAACATTTTTTAATTGGAGCTTTGAATGCTACTTAAAGGTTTTTATGTCAATCTAATTTAGATGCTATACTAACCTAATTACAAAAAGCTTGTCTATATGATACTTATTTAAAATTTTTTTTTAATTAGGTCAGTTGAAGGTTTACAGAAAAATCATGCAGAAAGTGTAGAGTTTCCATATCCCCTCCTCCCCCAGTTCCATATTATTAACATTTTGCATTAGTATGGTTACCTTTGTTATAATTGATACAACATTATTACTATAATTATGTTATTAACTATAGTCCATAGTTTACATTAGGGTTCACTTTTTGTGTTGTACAGTTTTATACTGGTAACATATATGTAACCTAAGATTAAAATTAATCATTTCAGCCACTTTCAAATATATACTTTAGTCGTGTTAAGTACGGTAACAGTGACATTAATATTTTATACTTTTATTTTTTGAAAGAGTAAGTTTTAGTTTTTAAGAGATGGAAGGTATTTGGAGACCCCTTTTATCTCACTTCAATTCAGAGATCATGAAACTAAGGTCTAGAGAGAAGTCAATGACTTACTTGATGTAACAAAGCTATTTATGGCAGAGCCAGGACCACCACTCATTTTTTCTGGACGTGTGTAATTTTTTCCCCTACTATTCCATAGAAGTAAAAATCATCTAAAATATTTTCCAGATTTAAAAACGGGGAGCAAATATGTAATTAAAATTGCCCTTTAAGACTGTTAGGTTATGAAATCAGGGACATTGTATCAATTTACCCCATTCTACCCTTACTTTTTTTTGGACAGCAAAATAAGATCAGATATTCTAATGGAGACATTATATAGTGCTGTACAATTTAAAAATGTTTAAATGTATTATTCTAAAAAGATTTCTTTTACAGTAAAAATCAGAATGGACAAAATTAAAATTTGACTTAGAATGAAAATAGTGGGAAAAACATCTTGTATATGTTTATAATTCATGATACAATTTGAAGTCTTTTATGTTTTTTGTAAAGATTTGTGGAAATAAATAAAACCTCCACTCTTAAAACACATATTAAATTTATGTTAAATTTTTCATATGTGTATTACCTAAGAATTTCTATTTTTATGGGGGCTCCATTGAGGAATGGTTTTAAAGCCAAGCTTTAGAATGGGGTAGATGAAATTTCAGCAGTATAGGGAGAAAGGCTGTTTGAAGTCAGAGGGAACCAGCATGAAAAAAGGCATAGAGCATGGGGAAGAGTGGATCAGCGAGTGCAAGCATAAAACAGGTGATGTGTTTTTTGAGAGGTTGTGGTAACCTGGACCAGGACATCTCTCCTGACTGGAGTAGCTGCTGTTTGGCTCCAGCTGAAATTTTACATACAGGAATAAGTCAGAAATCTGTATTTTTATATGAAATTTTCCAATATTTAAATTAAATAAAAAATATTTTCAAACATTAGATAGACAAGATATGTGAGTAGCTCTCATTCAGCCAGTGGGCTTCCATTTTGTGAACTTTGGTGTAGAGTATGGTTCTACATTTGTAGATCCGACTCTCAGCATCACTTGAGAACTTGTTAGAAATGTAAATTCTCAGGCCCCATCTCTTTCCTATTGAATCTGAAACTCTTGGGGTAGGGTCCAGAAATCTATATTTTAACAGGCCCTTTGACTGACTCTGATGTAAGCTAAATTTTGAGAACCACTCAAATAGAGTATTTGGAACATAGATTGGTTCCTAAATCATACTTGATTCTCAAAAAGTTTTTGTTGAAGAGTGGGTGAGGTGAATTGAGGTATGTAAATTTGGAAACTGATTGGTGCCAGATTATCGTTGCATTAAATGCAATTTTTAAGAAGTCAGATTTAATTGAATATTTAATGGTAAGCCACTGGAGGCCTTTGATTAGGGGAATGATGTGATTAGAGCTGTGATTTAGTAAGAGTGTTATAAAAGCATTTAGGGGCGGGCATTGTAATGAGGAAATTAAATCCAAAATTTAGTTTATGATTAGAGAAATGGAATAAAGATAAAATTGACTTCGGTGGTACTATTTTAGTTTGTTGATTATCTAATTTCATTGGTTAAATTTAAAAGGAGGCATTTTATTTCTACTATTAGTTAATTTTTTATTGTATAAATGATACAGTCTACATGTATCATAGAGAACTGTTTGGGACCATGTGCTTTACCTACAAAATATAATGCTGGGAAAACATCATAGAAAAGATTGATCTTATTTTTTAAAATGTAGACTTGATTCTGTAGAAACATAATAAATGTGAAAAGTCTACTGAGTCAAAATATAATTTCATCTAATTGGCCATTTAGATAGTGGATAGACTAATTTTGCTACCTTCTTATTTTCCCTTGTAAATATTTAAATGTATACATCATCATTATTATAACTTGTGGTTTTCTAACTAAGTATGATTTATAATGTTATCCTGAAAAAAGTTAATGAAGCACTTCCATTTCTAACAAATGCCAGCAGATTTCTTAACATATACTAAAGTACTTTTCTTTTTTATATAATGGAACATCAGTGTGGTATTATTTCATTTTTGAAAGATTCACACTATTGTAGTCCATCTTAAGTGAAAATGTTTAACATGTGAATCCTTTTCCATGTGCCTTCTTTTAGAGAAATGTTAAATTTTGAATAGACATGTTTAAATAAATTAGAATGTAATAAGTTGTATTTAATATATACTGTAGATAATGGTGGTTGAATGTTTTGCTAATACATTTTCTTTTAACTATAAGGTAATGCATTGTACAGATTTATGTACCTTTTGTGTGTCATAAAACAAATAATTCAGAATTATAGAAGTAAAAAAATTTTGATGATGCATAATTGAAATAAATTTATTTAGATGATTATAATAAATGCCACATGTACCATATTTAAATATAATATTTCTTTTTTAAGTGTTAAGACTCACAGATTCTCAAATATTTGTGAATTTATTTTAAATACTTAAAAAAATAATTAGATGAAATATGGTTACAGTACTTTAAAAACACAAAAGAGTAAATTTTAAAAATCTGCAACCCAACTAAACATTAATACTTATGCTAAATCTTTGTATATTATTTTGAGAAATTGATTCAATATATTTTTATTTATGTTTTAAATTGATTAAAATTAGTATCTCTAATTTGAATTCCTATTTATTTTTAGTTTTCAATTGCTTTGTAAATAGTGAAAGCAAAATTAAAAAAATACCACCCAAATTACCCCAAACAATTTAGACTAAAATTGATAAATCTTTGGGCCTACTCTTTGTTAATAAGTCTTTGGTGTTTTAAAAAAATCATGTGAATTTACCTGTTGTAAGGATTTTCCCCCCAGCATTTTATTAAGAATTTCTTCCAATGTACAGAAAAAGTTGAAAGAACTTTTCAGTGAATACTCATGTATATATTATCTAGATTCTTCAATTAATGTTTTGCTGTATTTGCTTTATCATGTATTTATCCATCAGTCTATCCATCAATCCTTCTTTAAAAATTAAGTTGCAGGCTTTAGTTGTTATACTTTACTCCTAAACATTTAAGCATGAGGATTATTAACTGGAGTTCAATATTTGTTTGTGGTTCTTTTTTTTTTTTTTTTTCCCAGATAAAATTTGTATACAGTGAATTGCAAAGCTCTTAAGTGTACTGTTCAATGAGTTTTCACAAATGAATATACATGTATAACTCAAACACCTAACACATAACCCCAGAAAGTTCTCTACTTCCCCTTCCTAGCCAATTGCCTAGCATCACCTCAGGTAACCACTGTTCTATTTTTTAAAAATCATAGCTTAGTTTGCCTGTTCTAGAATTTCATATAGGTGGAATCATATATTATATACTCTTTGTTCCTAGTTTCTTTTACCCATCTTAATATTTTTTAGATTCATCCGTGTTGTTGTAGTAGTTCATACCTTTTGATTGCTATGTAGTTTCTATTGTGTGAATGTACCACAGTTTGTTTCTCCATTCTCAGTTGATGGACTTCTGCATTACTTCCAGATTCATAAAGCTTATATAAATGTTCTTGTACAAGTTTTTTGGATACATAAGTGCTTTTATTTCTCTTGGGTGTATACCTAGGGATGGAATCGCTGAGTTAGGGAAGATATACATTTAACTTTTAAAAACTGCCAGATCTTTTTTCCAAGGTGGTTGTCCCATTTTATGTTCCCATCAACAGTGTCGGAGAGATTTTTTTAAAAAAAACAAAGCTTAGCATATTCAGTGATTGGAATGTTAGAATTGAAATTGATGAGTAACTTTTCTAATATTTAAATTCAAAACGTTGTGTTGCAGATAATTTAGATACCCGGGACTGTTGTAGTTTATTGTGTTTTTTTGTGTGTGTATGTGCCATTTTTGCACTTATTGCACATATATCCTGACGAGACATTGAAAGTTAGTATAAAATGTATAGTCCCATCCATGTTAATGAAGTATCATCCTGAAAGTCATGTTTTAATACAAAAATTATCTTCTAAGCTAATTTTATGCATAATGATCCTTACACTTAGTTCAACATTCAATCCTTTTTATTAGATAAAGAAAACTATGGATGATTATAAGTTCTAAGGAATTTACATATTAATGCGTGTATATTTTTAGTGTAATAAAAACTTTAAATCTTAAATTTATATTGCCGTTTTATGTTAATGACTGTTAAAACTCAGGTACAGGGAGCGGATATAGCTCAGTGGTTAAGCACCTGCTTCCCATGTACAAGGTCCTGGCTTCAATTCCCAGTACCTCCTGAAAAAAAAAATCTGGTAGGTTTTATTAATTTTAAACTCAAAAAATACAATATGCAAGAATATTCACATTCTTTATTGAATATGATTATATGAGACATTTTAAATCATTTGCTCCATTGAATACAATGTGTGCACTTAGAATTGTTGAAGGAAAATAATATTTGAGGCTTGGGTTTATGGAAATTATTGTTAAATTAACCAACCCTAGAGTCACTATGCTTAGCAGTCCTTCATTAAGATGATAATGTCCACTATTAATATTAAAATGACATTATCTTTTATCAAAGCGTGTTTTTAAGCATCATCATCTTGTGAATCTCACTGATAGACATTCAAGACTCTTGTTTATGCAGATCATATTTTCGTAGTGATTTGGGAAGAACATCACAAAGTCAAGGGTAAAATGTGTCAGAATCAAGTTTAGAAATAAAAATTATGGTTAGAATGGAATTGTAGGGATGGTTAGTTGGAACATAACAAAGTAGTCAATATTTCAGGTGTTACAAGTATGCTAGATAAAGAAACTTATGTTCCTTATAAGGTTAATTCTCAGTTATCTTCATTCTACTTTTTAGAATTATTCACCCTCTCCCTTACCTGCTCAGTGGCTTACATAATCTAAAATGGGACTAAATAGGAAAGGGACAAGGGCAAGATGATGATGATGATTAACATTAAGGGAGCATGTTAGTACATTACTACACATTACATACTGTTACTATATTAGCTAATCTAATGCATACAATTATTTTATGAGGTAATTGTTAGATTCATTTTATACATTTATAAACTAATACAGAGT
>JAQZBX010030336.1:0-26860 GCA_029593785.1 Cabassous unicinctus | reverse complement strand
AGGAGAGACAATAAGAGACGTAGCAGACCAGGGAGCTGAGGTGGTGCAAGAGATTGAGCGCCTCTCTCCACTCCAGAAGGTCCCAGGATCAGTTCCTGCTGCCACCTAAAGAGAAGACAAGCAGACACAGAAGAACACACAGAGAGCAGACAGTGAGCTGAAAACAGTGAGTGGGAGAGGGGAGAAGTAAATAAAATAAATAAATCTTTTTAAAAAATTTGGGATGTATGAGTCCTCCTCCTCTATTCTTAACACTGCAGGCAGAGTGGTCCTTTTGGGCTTTAGCTCCAAATCCTTCAATGCTCCTCTCCCCATCTCACTCAAAGTACATGCTAAAATCCATACAATGACCCGCAAGGCCCTACAATAGGTGTTGACAAACTATAGCTGGTGGGCACATACAGCCTGCTGCAGTTTTTGTAATTAAAGTTTGATGGGATCACAGCCAACTCATTTGTTACATATTGTCTATGGCTGCTTTAGCAGTATAAGAGCAAAGTTGAGTATTTGTGACAGAGACCATATGGCCTACAAAGCCTAGAATATTTACTATCAGGCTCTACCTGGTGTGGCCCTCGGCTGCCTCTGACTTCGTTTCTCCCTGGCGTTCTTAGAGAGTGCTGGGCAAGCTTCTACCTCAGGGATTTTACAAAACTCCCTGTTTCCTCTGCCAACAATTCTCTTCTTTCAAATATCCATGTCCTCACCATCTTCAAGCCTGCTCACATGTCACCTTTTCAGTGAGGCTTTCCTTACTGCTCTTTCCCCACCATGATGTTCCTGGCTTTATTTCTCTTCAAAGTCCTTCTAACACATTAAATACTTACTTTCTCTTTCTTCTTTCTTTCTCTCTCCACCACAGTGCCTCCTCCAGAAGGAAGGGATTATGGCTTGTTTATTTGTTTGTTAATTATTCATGCATTTATTCACCACAAATTTGTGGAGTAGTTCACAGTGCTAGCCACTGTTGTAGGCAGCGGGGATATTTTAGTACAAGACAAGAAACACCAATTGCCGGCTCTCAGGAAGCTTATATTTGAGGTCATGCAGTGATATGCTGGAACCAGCTGTACCAGTGTTCAAAAGCTGATTGCTAAGTTTTCAGTAATTTTTGCAGTTGTAAAACATAGCCACTATTAAAAAGTAAATTACATAGATTTACAATTAACTAAACTATATTAAAAACAAATGATGGACCATGTGCAGGGAGGACTTATTTGAGTCCAACTCTGTCACCCTCAGGAGCACAGATTCCAAAGTAGAGCCCCCTGATTAGGCATCAATCTCTGGGGCTATCCCCCCTTATATAGGACCTGGGTGTCTCCAGAGCCCTCCGGAGACCCTCTGTGTGGGGTGATATCCACTCTGGTGTTCTATGAGATCCTAGTGCTCTGGGATGACCTCCTGACTCTCTTTAAAGTCTCTTAGCCACATGAACTCATTTGTCTTTACCTTTGCCCCCTTTTATTCAAGGATTTTTCCAGTCGTGTTTCCAGTTGGCACTTGGTATTAATCCCTTGTTGTCAGGGAGGCTTATCCCTGGGAGTCATGTCCCACACTGGGGGGAAGGTAATGCATTCATATGCTGAATTTGGCTTAGAGAGAGGCCACATTTGAGCAACAAGGAGGCTCTCAGATGGCAACCCTTAGGCACCCCATAACAGTAAGCCAAGTTTCAATTACAAGAGCAAAGACTCATAAGACTAGTCATCAATAACAAGAACCCAACAGTGGGCCATCCTCTTTTGCCAGACACTGCCCCTGCACTCAGGGAACTGTTGCTGCTCCTCTGGAGAATGTGGCAGAGCTCTCTAGGCTGGGAATTCAGTATTCACTCAATTATTGAGTGATTGTCTACCCACCGTGAAGATGCCCCATCCCTCGATCATTTGAACAATTTTATATATCTTTCATGTATATTCAGATGAACTTACTCCCATGAATCCCCCATCCCAGGCACCCCCCACCAACGATCCTCTGCAGCCCCCATTGTAACCCTTCCGTGATCTAAATCTTCCTTGAAGATGAAGCCCATATAATAACCAAATAGAATTAATAGGAAAATGAAATAATAATGATAAGCTTAAATGCAAGAGATAAAATACAAGGAAACTCAGAAAAAAAGAACTAAAAATAAAATATTATTAACGGATTGGGACATTCAAAAAAAGAAAATGGGAAAAAAACAAAAAAAAAATTTTGTCCCTTCTATTCAAACCTATATGTGAGGCTGGAGTTTGTAGGTGTACTTCCAGAGACTGGAGCCTCTGGCCTGCCTATGTGCCAGCTGTGCCTGGAATCTCGGTGGAGCTGCCACTCCTACTCTACAGCTCAATGGACTCACCCAAGTCACCTGGTGAGGAGACGATGATGGACAACAGCCATCCCAGGGAATGGAGAGAGCCTGCAGCTGAAGGCAGGATAATCCCATCCACCATATCCATGGGATATAAGCCCACTCTCACTTGGAGGTGGAGTGGACATCACCATTCCAGTCCCCTCAGGAGTGGGGGAAGAGCTATGGACTAGAGTGGACTTAATGGTATTCTGTTGTAGACATATTGTGACTCAAGCAATGGAAGAAATTATAACAGTGAGGTGGAACCAGTGGCCACTAGATGCTTTTGGGGTGGGGAGGGGAAGGGCAATTGTAATACAGGGGCTTTTTCAGGACTTGGGGGTTGTCCTGAGTGACGTTGTGGCGACGGATATAGGTCATTTTACATCAGCATAAACCATGCAGAACTGTGTGGGAGAGAGTGTGGTCTATGATGTGAACTGTGGTCTATGCTTAGTGGCAAAGCCCCAGGATGTGTATATCCATTGCAGGTGATGTGCCACACTAATGAAAGATGTTTATGTGAGATGTTATGGGAGGTATGGGATGTGGAGATCGTGGGAATCCCTGTAATTTTTGTGTAACATTTATGTAATCTAAGCATCTTTTAAAATATATATGAAAAAAAAATTAAAAAAAAAACACAAGTGAAATTAAACAAACAAAAAAGATAGCATCCTACCTAAGAGCAGGAAGGGCACGCCTCGCTGGTTTGCTGATGCTGTCTCCCCCGAGGTGGTGCCCTGCTTTGTCAAGGTAAAACCCCACTGGATCTGAGACTTTGGTGTCATCCAGTTGTATCCCTATTCCATTGAGGGTGTGTTGACAAACGTGTCCGATCTGCCTTCTATAACCTGCTGTCCTTGTTTAACTTTCTGGAAGATGGATGCCTCACGGCTTTGCTTTTGAATCCCACTTCTTTGACTTAAAGAGGATGAAGGGGCAGAAACAACAAAAGCTGTTTAGAATTCAATCTTCCCAATTGTTTGACCTGGTAAATAGATAAATAAAAGGTGGGGGGGAGGAGAATGAAAGAAAGGGGGAGCCTGAGCTGAGCTCCCCAGCTGTGGGTCCCTGATAGGCTGGGCTGACATGAGCCCAATTACTGTGGGGGTCCAGTGCACCTGCAAGGAGTTAATGAGAAAAAATCAGAAGCGGCTGCTCCACAAGGGCTCCGATTAGGACCTCACAGAGGCAGCCCCGCCCCACTCCCCAGGCACGTTCTAATGATGGGATTAATCTTGGCGGGCTGTATTTAGGGACACTCCACCTATTGCTTAGAAATAAGGACGAGTTATAGATGGACTTCCATCTCAGTTTCTTTATGGCTTTTAGATTTTGAAACTGTTTCTGAACTTCATACTAAAAAGGCATAAATAAAAACATGAGGGGGTGGTGCCTATTTATAGTGGGCCATATTCAAAAAAAAGTCAGACTGAATGTTGTGGAGACTCAGAGGACATTTATTGAGGCAGGAGTTCAGTACCCTCCCTCCTCAGATGGGGAGACTGAGACCCACAGAGACACTCTTGGGTCAGGCCACCAATGTCAGTGGGCAGGATGAAGCCACTTACAAGAGCCAGTGTGGGGGGTGGTGATGAGTGGGCTCTGAATCCTGGTTCTGCTTGTTACTGATTGTGTGGCTTCAGGCAAGCTACCAGACCTCAGTATTCTCTGCTTCCTTTTCTGTAAACAGGGACAAAGGGTAGTGCCCACCTCTCATGGTTGCTGTAGGGCAGGGGTTCTTAACCTTTTTTGATCCATGGACCCCTTTGCCCATCAGGTGAAAACCATGGACCCCTTACTAAGTCCACACTACACTGTGTATTATTTAATAAATATATCACACCCACACCAACACATCCCCACAAGAATAATGTTTTTTTGAATTTCAATTTAAGCTCATGGGCCCCTGGTTAAGAACCCCTGCGTCAGGTTTAAATGCATTTATACGGACAATGCCCTCAGAGAAGGGTCTGGCCCAAGGCAGCCTCAAGCAAGTGGAAGCTTTTATGATCAGTGGCTGCTTTTCCAGGCCCTCTTTTGGGGCCCCACTCAGAGACTGTCCAGTGAAGTTAGTGTCAGACTCAGGTTGCAGAGGTGAGTGGAAGGTTGGTCTGATACCATTCATTTTAGGCCCACAAAGTTTTCCTGAGCATCTGCTACATGCCAGGTGCTCTGCAAGGTACCAATTGTGCCAATATATATGAGAAAAAGGCCCCGTTCCTAAGGAGCCATTGGAAGATCCCCAGCCTGGGAGTCAGAGGACGTGACTTCTAGAGACAGGTGTCTCCCATGCCAGCCACATGACCTCCAGCAAGCTGCTTCACCTCTGTGCATCTCCGTTTCCTTCCCTGTCAGAGAGCATGATTCCTCAGGATTCTAACAAGGATCAAATGAAATAAGTGTGTGCAGAGGGTCTTTGACTACAGATAAAATGCTGCTGCTGATAAGGTGAAGGAATTCTGAGAGTGAAGTGGTCACTCGCCCATGTGTAGCTCTGAGACCAGACAACAGAGACCAAGCCAGGCGCAGCTAGGTGCTCAAGTGCTTCCCAGGCAATGCCAGCAGCAGGGCCCAGAAGTCAGGAGAACCTGGGTCTGAAACCTCCTAGCAGTGTGACTGCACAGGTTAACACCTCTGTGCCTCAGTTTCACCAACTCAAAACTCAGAATCATAATAGTTCCCTCCTAGGATGACTGCAAGGAGGAGATGAAATAAATATGTGATGTGCTTACAACAGCATCATAGAATGCTCCCTGTTAAGTGTTGGCTATGCTTGGGTGAAGTTGCCACATTCCGGGGTGCAGCCTTTGTCAGGCCCCCTGAGTGGCTCCTGTTCAAGCACAGGCAATGGATGTGTAGATGAGAATTCCAATTCAGGGATGGAATTGGCTTCTCCTGGGAACTGGAATCTTGTGGCAAGCCCATCGATTCTCTGTAGGTGAGCTCCCCAAGGAGGCCCACTGGACCCAGCTTGTTGCTTGGTAGGCACGGTCTGCAGTTAGAAGAGGTAGTGAGTATAGTCAAAGAAGTTCTGCATGCACTTATCTCATTGCTTATGTTGGGGGCACTGTGTCCTGTTGACCCGAAGAATCCATCTACATATGATACCTGCGCCAGAGTCTGAGCAGGGCTATCTTAGCCAGGGCACTTCTGCTGTGCAATGCCAACTTCCAATACTCTGTTCTCAGCTTCCTGCTGAATTACCTCCCTTATTTCTTTATGTAAGTTCAACCTCTTGATTTTGCTTGCTCCTAGAGAGCTCTTCCTGCATCTGGACTAAGACATGGTCTGGCATTTGTGATAGCCCTTATTTACCTGATGTCACCTCTGGTATAGTGACTTGCTCTAGTTCAGCTATGTGTAGCCCACACATTGTTTGTCTGCCTCCCTGCCAGGCCCCTGCTTTCATGGAGACATGAGATGGTCTTGGTATTCCTGATTTATGCAAGAGCATAGGAGCTATAAACTCCTAGAGGAAGCTCCTATTTAGAAACTGGCCTTTTTGAAGGGGCCTCTGAGTGCTATTGGAGAGTTCATCCCTTCCTGCAAGAAGGAGCCCTTTGTGTAGGAAGGTTCTGTGTCTGTTTTTTTCACGGATGTATCTCAAGTGCTAGGATAGTGCCTGGCACATAGTAGTAGGCGCTCAGTCATATCTGTTGAATGAATCAAAGCTGCTTCTCGAGAGCATCTTGTTCACTCAGGATCATTTCTTTGGTTGCCCATAGAAGACAGCATCGTCCTGGTTTCCTTCTGTGTAAATTATTTTTACCTGCAGTAGGCACATGCTTGCCCCGCTCTGGTTTTGCTCTTTGGGCTTGTGATTTCATTCTCTTAGGTCCTCATGGCCTCTTCCCACACAGTCCATAACCTCAGGACCCCGGGTCAGAGCACAGTTCTGATCCTGCCATTTTCCAGTTCCAAAGCCTTAGATGACTCCCCATTGCTTCTGAAATTAAGTACAAATTTCTCACATTGGTATTCAAGGCCTTGGATCTGCACCTGACCTAGCCCTCCAAATTCAAGCTTCACTTGTTCCCCACAAATACTTTTGGTTGCATTTTAATTGCATTGCTCAATGCTTTCCAAACTTCTCTCCCAAGGTTTTCTGTCTTCATCCCTTTCCTCATGTGGTTCCCTCTATGTGGAATAACTTCCCCAACAAAATGATGTTCAAGGTGAGTTTTGAAAGCGGTGAGTGATTTCTCTGCCTATTGGAAACACTTAGAGCTTTTAAGACCCATCTTGAACCTTCAAGACCCATCTTGAACATCATTTGCCCATAAAATCTAACTAGATAAACCCTCACCCTCCTCTTATCCTCTAGCCTGTGCATCTGTCCCTCTCCTTTGTTTTTCTCTTCTTTTCCATTGTTTCTGAATTCTCTCATTCACGTCTACTGATGTATGACTGAAAGTTCTTTGAGGATAAGGACCTTTCTTAGTAATTTCTATTTTCTTTCCAGTGCCTGAAAGACACAATGGTACATTGTCAGGAAATAAATGAGTTGTATAATTCCTACATAAACTAGCTGTTCTGTAAATATAGGTGCTACCTTTCCACTGTATGATCCTTTCTTCTAATTTTTTTGGGGGTTGCATAGACCTAATAAAAGGAATGTTCTTTTTTCTCATTAACAAAAATATATTTTAAGCATCATTTGCATAAGCTGCTGGTTCAGAAAGCAAGCACATCTCAGCTTGCTTTAAACATGCAACAATTCTTACTCCATCTGAATCCCTAGAGTCTAAAACTGCTAGTGCTTGAAAATTAATGCCACCACAGCCATTCCCTACACATTGATCATTCAAATGGAACTTACACAAGGACTTTGTCACAGATCTAGGAGGCCAAACATGAATTTCTCGATCCTGTCCAACCAATCCTGATTTAGGGGAAAAAGATAGAGGTTGGGGCATTTGTTCAAACAATTTGATTAGCTAACACACATTTTATAGTACCTGAATGGTTGTTGAAAAGTTCGTTTCTTATCACTAAAGGTTACATTCTTGAACCTGTAAACTAAACTAGTTAGTTAGCATGTCTTTATATTTTCCCATGCCTGTAGATATAACTATTTCTAGACATGTTTTCAGGATGCATTTAGGGGGGCTGTGATTAAAGGACATTTTTGGTATGGTAGAGGGGCTGATTCTCTTGTCAATGACTTGAGAAAAAGAATAAAATCTATTTTACACCAGCTGAATGTCTCTAATTGGGTCTTGAAAACCAAACAATTCTCTTCAAGACAGCTGGGGCTTTGGGTAGCCCCAAACCAATTAACTCAAATTATATAATTTTCTTCCCACCCCACCCCCAAAGCTTGACTTGCTTATTTAGTAAAGAGGAGGATTAGCGCAAGCACTAAGGAGCCCATTCTCTGGCTGCCTTGCACAATATGCTGAACTTAGTTCTGGGCTAGCCGAAGGCATCCTGGCTGGGAAGAAAGGAATAAGGGAAGCTAAAGTCAAGCAGTCTCCTTGGTATGAGTCTCCTCTTTCTTGGAATACAATGCAGTTCAGCATAAATATATTACTGGATTATCAGGCAGCAGAAAGCATCCTAGCCTTTAAATGGAAACAAGCACTCTTTAGTATGTCCAAACCTCTGAAAATGTGCAGGAGCTAATTAAGGCAAACTCATGAGGTGATCAGAGAAGACCAGAGAATTTTGAACAGTTATGAAAGAATCTTAATAGGCATCTGTGTGTATGTGTGTGTGTGTTTAAAGGCGCAAGTAGCTATACTACAGAAGGATTTCATGTTTCTTCTATTTCCAAATTAAGTCTGGGCTAAGCATTGGGCAAATGATAAAATTACATAACATTCCAAAGGTAAAGTCTCCAAATTAAAAAAAAATAATTAAAAAAAATGGAATAATGCTCTACATTATAACTATATCACAAATAGCCTTAGTAAACTTTGTTACAGTACAGCTTACATTTTCTGTATTTTATATTGTCTATTATGATTTTTGATCCTTGCAACAAGATACAAAAATTTCCAATTTGATCATTATGAAATATAAATGAATTTAAAATAGTTTATTTCTAATAAGAAAGGCTAATTAATGGTATCTCGAGGTTGGCAGATTCTTCAGAAAGACCCTGCCTGATTATTTCTTGGTCTCTGAAATCCTAACTTCTAAGTGCTGACCTTTTACGTGCCAAAAAAGAGAAGGCCATTAGTAGATTTCCCTGATTGTCTCTCTTCTTTTCTAAGCTTATAAAATATGTCATTGAACTTACCTGGATATTTTCTCACACCATCCTTTCTAAGAGGAGCATGCTCTGTATACTGTTGGCTCCCTCAACTACTGTGATCGAGTGGTTTCATGTAACAGGCTTCCCTGGTATTCTAGGTCCTAGGAGTTGTCTTCTCAATTTGACTTTTTGTTCATCTGTCTGTTAAAAAGGGAAGTCTAACGTGGTGGTTTGAAGTTGCATGTATCCCAGAAAAACATGTCCTTAAATTTAATCCATTCCTGCGGGTGTGAACCCATTGTAAGTAGGTCCTTTTGATGAGGCTACTTCAGTAGAGGTGTGACCCACCTCAATCAGGAAGGTACTTAATTCTATCACTGGAGTCCTTTATAAACAGAATGAACTCAGACATGAGAGAGAAAGCCACAGGAAGCAAGAAGTTGAAACAGAACCCGGAAGAGAAGGGACAGACCAGGAGATGCTGCCATGTGCCTTGCCATGTGACAATCTAAGAACCAAGGGTCACCAGCAGCCAGCCCCAGAACACAACAGTCTTGGAAGAAAGCATTGCTTTAATACCTTGATTTGAACATTTTCCTAGTCTCAAAACTGTAAGCTAATAAATTCCCATTGTTTAAGCCAACCTGTTTATGGATTTGTTTCAGCTGCCTAGGAAGCTAAAACAGCAAGTGAAATTAAAGTTCTCTAAGATGTCACAAGACCATTTCCTAAAGCTCCCACAGATGAAGTAGCATTTTGTCTTCTACTGATGCCACCAGCCCTCTAGAATTTTCTGGGATCTTTACTTTCAGAAGCTACAGACCATCAGGGTAAGACTCAGAGCTGGAGAACCACAGTCCTTGGCCCTTTAGTCCACTGTATCTCTGACTAGGGCTTAGGCCTTCTTGTTGGTGGTCTCTGTCTTTGGAGAGATAGGTTCTTAAATTCAGGGGCCATAGCCCCAGGGAAGTCCTGGTGTCCTATGAGAACCATTCACTAACCTTCAGGTAAAACCAAGATTAGGGATACCAAACAAAGTAAAGACAAAAGATCAAATACTGAGAGGAGCATTGGAAACTTTTCAGTCCATTCCATCATTTTAAAGATAGAGCCATGGCAGCCCAAGAAGAAAGGTGACTTGTTCAAGGCCATGTGGTGACTTAGTGATATAGCCTAACCAGAACTAAGTTCTTTTAATCGTATCTACCCTTCCAGTTGAAGAGCAGCCCCTTACTATCAATGTCAATCACATTTTAATCATAGAAGCATCTCACTTATTTTTCTGACTTTATACATTAATAAATGACAGGGCAATCCTATGATTTATGGGATGAGGTTTCCCCTCGTTGCACTTGGCTGGACAAATTTGGCATCTCAGGTCCAGACTCCAAGACAGAAAAGCAGATAGGGCCTTATAAGTGTTACTTCTTTTCCTTGGATGTATATCTGAAAGATACATTCATTAATATAACTTTGCCTACTTCCATCTCTAAGACTTAACTGGCTCTCCACTTTGGGTTTGTCACCAAAATCAAAGAACCGCAAAGGTTTATTCTGAAAGTGTCCTGAAAAGGATAATGTTTGACCACTCCTCTCCTTGGCTTTGCCTCCATGTGCTATGTGTAATGATCCAGAGAGAATCAATTGGACACCGCATTTTGAAGATAAGGATTGGGATTTTACTTCTGGGTAACCTGGTGACCCCAATCAATCTCTGTCTTACAAACCCTCTGAAGATTTGATGCTCCAGTCTGCAATTAAGTCCCAACTTCCAAGAATGGCAACAGATGTTGCAATCCAAACACCTTTATTAACTATTTATCTTCAGATGTGTATCAATGATCTCTTGGCCAACAGAAACAGCAGACTGCTCCTTAAATGGCAAATCACATTCTTTCACCTTTAAGCTATTTTACTCTGGTGATCACTTTGAGAAGATAAAGGAGTATACATTAAGAAGGTAGCCAATGATATTTAATTGCCTAAAAAATTTGCCTGTTCTAAAAGTAGTTGTCACCTACCCAATGAAATTGCTGCTATTAAGCTGTATACCCCAAGTATACAAACATCAGATGATATTTAGGTAGGCAGAAAACAGGAGAAGTGAAGATTTTGATGTTTGTTTTTCTTTTTTCTTACAAAACATGTTGATTATATTCCTTTTGCCAGACTTTCGCCCTGTTTGAACCATGGCTTTAATAACATAAAGAATGATCCTTGCCACCAACCTGCCTTACAAGAATATCATGAGGATTAAGGATGATAAAAGATGGTAGAGTACTTTGAACCCTGAGAATGAAATATAAGACCCAAATAGTTTAAGCAAGTCTCTGCGTAATCCTGTGTAATTGATTGTAATTATTCTATAGCTGAACTCTTGCCTGGAGTTTATTGAGATTATTTCATAGAGAAGAAAATATGCTATTGTGGGATTAAGGAGGCTTCCTCTCCCTTGATTTAACTGACTGACTAAATTCCTCTCACATGGGTAGGTGGAGCGGGAAGTCCCATCAGTCTTTAGGCAGGGGCGAATTTACAGGGGGGCTAATGAAGTCTAAGCTTCTCGTCAGCACAGCCCTTTCTAAGGTGTCCTCATTGTCATTTGTCTTTGTAAAATTTGCATAAATCAGCTATTCAAACCAGAATTGGTTAAGAACACTGTCTATTTCCATTATGATTTCCCTCCCATCATATTCCCCCAATGCCATCAGATGGTGTCAAATTGCCCCCAGAACAATTGTGCAGCTAAAGGGATGTTGAATTGGGGGTTCTTTAGCTTGGGCTTAGTGGGTATTCAGGTTGTTTGCTGTCCCTTCTGTGTACAATTAAATTATTTCTAGACTTTCTGATGCTGGAATGACTTTCAGAAATACTATCCCCAGTGCACCAACTCACCTGCTGTCATGACACAGAATTGTTGGCCAAAGGCTACATTGAGAGTTAAACCATGGTGTCTGGCACAGCAGGTTTATAGGTAATGAGAGAGAAATGAGGTTTGCAAGGTCTGGAGCTTGTGTTGGTTTGAGTCTTTTATGTGGATCCCAGAAGATTATGTTCTTAAACTGAACTTATTGTGAACCTTTAATTAGATTACATCAGTCAAGGGCCATTTGATTAGATAGCTCCAGTAGGTCATAGCCCAGGGTAGGTCATAATCCTTTTACTGGAGTCCTTTATAAACAGGAGAAACATGCAGAGATGAACAGAAGAACCCAGAAGTTGCAATCAGTGGAAAACAGAGGTTGGGAGGCATCCATTTTAGCCTGAAGCTGAAAGAGAGGAGACCTGGAGGAGAAGAGAGAGACGAGCCATGTGCCTGATTGCCCACAGCTGAGCTCAGGGAGAAAGTGAGCCTAGAGGAGAAGGCAGAGACCAGCCACCACTGTGGCAGGAGTCCAGGATCACCAGCAGTCGACCTTCAGTGAGACAGCATCTCTGACGATGCCTTGATTTAGACATTTTCACAGCCTCAGAACTGTAAGCTTTTAACTAAATTCCCATTGTAAAAGCCAACCCATTCCTGGAATATTGTTCCCAGCAGCTTTTAGCCAACTAATACAGAGCTAAAAGCCAGTTTGTGGAAAACGTGTCTAAATGTCACATGTATACAATTATAAATGGAGGGTTTGGTTTCATAATTCCTGGTCAGGACAATACTTATTAAAGTAGTATTTATTATTATAAATGCACCACACACTTTTTGTTTTTCAATAGGAATTGTGTAAAGAATTAATCAGAATTCCTGTGCTTGTAGACACAGACCTGTACAAGTACTACAAAAAGTAAGTACATTGAGTAAGAAATCATGAGCTTTATGCATCCCAACTTTCAATAATAAAGAAGCCAACTTCGGTCAACAATGCTAGCAGAGAGACTGAATTATCTTTTTATTTTCTCTATTGAAAATAATATACAGATACACCTTGTTTTACTGAGTTTCTCTTTATTGTGCTTTGCAGATGTGTTTTTCACAAATTGAAGTTCTGTGTTGAACAAGTCTGTCATTGCCATTTTTCCAACAGCTTGTGCTCACTTCAACTTTTCAAACTGTTTCATTATTACTAGATCTGTTATGGCGATCTGTGATCAGTGATCTTTGAGGTTTGGGGTGCCATGAACTGCTCCCATGTAAGATGGTGAATTTAATTGAAAAAAATGTTGTGTTTGTCTGACTGCTGCACCAACCAACCATCCCCCATCTCTCCCCCTCTCCTCGGGCCTCCCATTCCCTGAGTCACAGCAATATTGAAATCAAGCTAATTAATAACCCTGCAATGGCCTCTAAGTGTGCAAGTGAAAGGAAGACTCTAACATCTCTCACTTTAAATAAAAAACTAGAAATGATTAAGCTTAGTGACAAAGGCTTGTTGAAAGTTGAGATAGGCTGAAATCTAGACCTCTTGGGCCAAACATTTAGCTAAGTTGTGAAAGCAAAGGAAAAGTTCTTGAAGGAAATTAAAAGTACTGCTCCAGTGAACACATGAATGATAAGAGAGTGAAACAGCCTTATTGCTGATATGGAGAAAGTTTTAGTGGTCTAGATAGAAGATCAAACCAGGCACAACATTCCCTTAAGCCAAAGCCTGATCCAGATCAAGGCCCTAACTCTCTTCAAGTCTAGGAAGATTAAGAGAACTGAGGGAGCTACAGAAGAAAGATTTGAAGCTAGCAGAGGTTGGTTCATGAGATTTAAGGGAAAATGCCATCTCTGTAACATAAAAGTACAAGATGAAGCAGCAAGTGCTGATGGAGAAGCTGCAGCAAGTTTTCCAGAAGCTCGAGCTTCTGATGACAGTTGCTATACCAAACAACAGATTTTCAACATAGATAAAATAGCTGTCTATTGGAAGAAGATTCCATCTAGGACTTTCATAGCTAGAGAGGAGAAGTCAATGCCTGGCTTCAAAGCTTCAAACGATAGGATGACTCTCTTATTAGGGTCTAATGCAGCTCATGAATTCAAGTTGAAGCTTAAATGAAATGCTAATATATCATTCTGAAAATCCTAGAACCCTTAAGAATGATGCTAAATCTACTCGGCCTGGGCTCTATAAATGGAACAACAAAGCCTGGATGGTAGTACATCTGTTTACAGCGTGGTTTGTTGAATATTTAAAACCCATTGTTGAGATCTACTGCTCAAAAAAAAAGATTCCTTTTGAAATATTCCTGTTCATTGACAATGTACCTGGTCACCCAAGCACTCTGATGGAGATGTGCAATGAAATGAATGTTGTTTTCATGCCTGCTAACACAACATCCATTGCACTACTCATGGATCAAGGAGACATTTGAACTTTAAAGCCTTATTATTTAAGAATTCACTTTGTAAGGCTACAGCTTCCATAGATAGTGATTCTACTGATGGATCTGGGCAAAGGAAATTAAAAACCTTCAGGAAAGAATTCACCATACTAGGTGCCACTAAGGACATTTGTGATTCATGGAAGGAGATCAAAATATCAACATGAACAGGTGTTTGGAAGAAGTTGATTCCAGCCCTCCTGGATGACTTTGGGGGATTCAAGATTCCAATGGAAGAAGTAACTGCAGATACAGTAGAAATAACAAGAAAATTAGAATTAGAAGTAGAGCCTGAAGATATGACTGAATTGCTGCAATCTCATGATAAAACTTGAACTGACAAGGAGTTGCTTCTTATGGATGAGCAAAGAAAGTGGCTTCTTGAGATGGAATCGACTTCTGGTGAAGACACTGTGAACATCGTAGAAATGACAGCAAAGGACTTAGACTACTACATAAACTTAGTTGATAAAGCAGTGGCAGGGTTTGAGAGAATTGAATCCAATTTTGGAAGACGTTCTGTTGTGGGTAAAATGCTATCAAATAGCATCACATGCTACAGTCAAATCTTTAGTGACAGGAAGAGTCAATCAATATGCAAAACTTCATTGTTTTCTTTTAAGAAATGGCCAAAGTCACCCCAACTTCAGCAACCACCACTCTGATTAGTCAGCTGCTGTCCACATCGAGGCAAGACCCTCTGATGATGGTAAGCACTTTTTAGTAATAAAGTATTTTTAATTGTTATATATATTGATTTTTAAAGACATAATGCAATGGCACACTTTATAGACTACAGTATTGTGTAAACATACCAAAAAATTCCTGTGACTCGCTTTAGTGTGGTGCTCTGGAACCAAACCAGCAATATCTCTGAGGTTTGCCTGTAACAAAATCATAATATAAAGAAGCAATCAAAAAGTAGTCAGTGAAAAATTTAAGTAAAAAAAGTACTACAGAGATGAATCGATCAGTTACATTATTTTTTGGATTATGAGATGTTTATTGTATTTGCCAGCTTTCTAAATAAGTATCTGTATTTGTACCTAATTATGTATGTCTAATCTTTTTGTAATCTTTTTTCACAAAAGAAAAAAAAGTCCCTCAAAATTCTATGTGTTTTAGCACCCACATAACTTGGACCTGCCTCTGGTGAGCGTCAGGCAGTGTATTAGTCAGCCAAAGGGGTGCTAATGTGAAATACCAAAAATGGGTTGGTCTTTATAAAGGGTATTTATTTGGGGTAGAAGTCCACAGATACCAGGCCATAAAGCGTTATGTTTCTTCTCTCACCACAGTCCACTGGCACTTGTTAGAGCAAGACAGCTGCCGGCATTTGCCAGGGTTCAGGCTTCTGGAGTTCCTCTCTTCCCGGGGCTGTGTTTCTCTCCGGGCTTAGCTCCTGTTTCCTCCACAAAGTCAGCTGTAGACCATCAGGCGAACGGCTTGCTTCTCTTCTCCTGGGGCCTTCTTTCCAACATCAAAACTGCTTCTCAAAAGACTGCGTCAACTCTGTTCTTGCCATGCCTTTTATATTTGATTCCCCACCCACCAAGGGGTGGGGCTCAACGCCCTACTGACATGGCCCAGTCAATGCCCTAATCATAACCTAATCATGCCCAGACTAACAGATCAGTTTACAAGCATGACACAATTATATTTTTGGAATTCATGATTACATCAAATTGGCCAACGGTTACAGGCAGCAAAGCATATTCCTTCAGCAAATATAATTTGATTCAGATGGGATCATGGTGACCAGCTATATTTGTACTCTTTGTCTCCCTCTGCCCCTGCCCCACTACATCTAAGGCAATCAGACTTTGAAGTGAAGCTCCCGCCTATAATCCCAGAGACAGTCTATGCAAGGCAGAAATTGGACAAATCTTTGCATTAAGAAGAATGCACAGGGGAGTGGATGTGGCTCAAGTGGTTGAGTGCCTGCTTCCCACATAGGAGGTCCTGGGTTCGGTTCCCAGTGCCGCCTTAAAAACAAAATAAATAAAAACAACAAGTAAACAAACAAAAAAAACAACACAGAGGAGCCAGTGTGGCTCAATGGTTGAGTGCCGGCTTACCACACCTTGGACCTTGGACCTTGAAAATAAAAGAATGCATGCTGGGACTTGCTGGTCAGAGAGACCCGTGCCAAAGGGATTGGACAGGAAGCTGAGAGGAGATCTGGGTCCCACTGGCTCATGTGTGACCTTGGATAATACACTTCCCTCTTTGGGCCTTGGTGTCCACACTGTGCAGGCCCAGTGGAGTTGCCTTTATGTGTTGGGCAGTTAGGGAAGGCCTCTGCAGTGGGTTAAATTTGTGTCCTCCCAAAAGACTTGTTGAAGTCCTAAGCTCTGGCACCTGTGAATGTGAACCTTATTTGGAAATAGGGTCTTTGCACATGGAATCAAGTTAAGATAATGTCATACTGGATTAGGGTGGACCTTAACCCCATGACTGGTGTCCTTATAGGAAGAGGGAATTTTGGACACATGGACAAGGCGAGATGGGGGAAGAAAGCCATGTGATGACGGAGGCAGAGATCGAGCTATGTGTCTACAAGCCCAGGAATGCCAAGGACTCCAGCAACCACCAGAAGCTGGGAGAGAGGCATGGGATGGATTCTTCTCACAGCCTCCAGAAGGAGCCAACCTTGCTGACACACCTTTCCTTCAGTCTTTGGGCCTCCTGAACTGTGAGTGTAGATTTCTGTGGGTTTAAGCCTTGTTAAGGCAGCCCTCAGAGCCTTAACACAGCCTCCATGAGAAAGTGGCCTCTGAGCAGAGGCCTAAAGGAAGTAAGAGCGTGAGTCACGTGGATGGTCATCCAGGGCGAGTGCTTTCTACAAAGTGGCAGCAGCCGCTCCCAAGGCAGGAGCGTGCCCGGCATCCCGGAGGAAGAGCAGGGAGGCCAGTATGCTCAGGCGGAGGGAGCAAGGACCAGAGACGGAGGGATGAGGTAAGAGAGCAAGTGTGGGCCATGTGGGGCCGTTTACTCCCAGGAGATTGGGAGCCACTGGAGCTGCCGAACATTGCAGTGACAGCTATGGCTCCTGCTGCTGCATGGGGAATAGTCTGTAGGAAGTGATGCCAGAGAGCAGAGGAGAGGCTATGCAGTCATCTGGGATGGCCTGGGGCAGGGGCCGATGGGAAGGGTGCCCACAATCACCTCCCACGAGGTGTGAAGTCACAGGTGCCGTAAAAGAGGCTTAGGAAGATAGTGCTGGCATTTAGCTGCCGTGAAGAATGGGTCAGGGACGATCAAGCAGAGATAGTGGGGAGAGGGAATACCAATTTTGTAAAGAAAATGGCACGAGCAAAGGTACATGTGAGAAAAACAAAGACTGTTCGTGGAGATGGTGCTGTGAAGGGAAGGAGTGAGGGCTTTAGGCCCTGTGAGTTTGGACTAGCTGCTCCACCTCCCTGCCCCTCAGATTCTTCACCAGTACCTTGTAGAGGTATTGCGTGCCATGAGGCGCCACCTGCGTGGTGCTTTGCACGGTGCCCAGAGCACTTGGTAAATGGTAGTGTGCCCACTAGCATGACTACAATTGAACATCAAAATGTCCAGTGAGGCTAAAGCAAAGGAATGTGATGAGGAGCAACAGCAGGACATCAGGCTGGAAAGGCAAGCGGAGCCCTGACAGTGAAAGCCTCGAACGCCATGCTAAGGAAACGGCAGAAGGACTGCTACCCAGTCTCTTCAGGTAGAGTTTCCCATACTTGCCTGATTATAAGAATCACCGGAAGTGCTTATTGAAAATAAATTTCCCAGGTCCCTACTCTGGGATAGGGCACAGGGACCTGAATTTAAGCAAGAGTCCCAGGTGATTAAGAAATTCTCTCTCTCTCTCTTTCCCTCTCTCTCTCTGCCTCCTATGTGAGGATTGAAGAAGGCATTGACTTTAACTGCTGAGGTGTTGAAATGGATTCTTCCATAAAAACAACAAAATGCTTAGGGCTCCAGTTGTTCTCACGAAAAAGCGACGGGGGGAGACTTCCTGGAGAGTGAAAGGCCAGGACTGATGCAGCCTGTGAGGACCTTTACAGGAGCCAGCCTTCCCCAGGCAAGGCGGTGCAGGGCAGTGGCCAGAGCACAGGTTCTCCATCTGGCTTTACCACCGCTAAGTCTCTGTGTGCCCTTGGGTGATTCCTGCCTCTTCGGTAAGCAGCAGCTTTATCCTCTATTTAAAGAAAAAAAAAAAAAAGTCGACAGGGCTGAGTTGGACAAACTCTAAAGTCCCTTCCATTTTCAAGTTTATCTGTTTATCAAACAGCCTAATCTTTGCAAAAGCTCTTGCAACGGCTACAGCCTGGAGACAATCTTTGCAAACCATGCAGTCAGACTCAAGGCTTTTGGGGTTACACAAAGGGCACTAAATACTCCTCCCATCAAGATAAGAGAAGGAACTTGTCGAAGGGCCTTTCTCCCTGGTTGCTCATAAATGCACCTCAGTACACACAGATCTAAGAGCTCAGGGACTTGTCTGATTTAACCCTTATCGCGCTGCAACATGTGGTTGGTGGCGGAAGTGGAAGCAGTTAGATGCCGGCAGATTATGCCTCTGGCTTCCTGGCTCTAGGATAGTGCTCAGCTGTCCCCTTGCTTGAAACAAACGAATTGGGGTCTAGTGCCATTAATTGAAGGTCTCATGGTTCTGTGGTGCAAAAAGTAAAGAAAATAAATGCCTTTAAATTTGGATATAGCATTTATGCAACCCAAGCTTCAGTTTCTTCATCTTAACAATGAAAGCAGGTGGATAAATTATCTCTAAAGTGGACCGAATTATCTTCAATTCTAAAGATTTTGGTTCTGTGGTGGCATACTTTAGTTTCTTAATTGCTCTCAAAAATCTTGATAATTCAGGATTCTGATGGCCTAACTTTTACTGAATCCATTTCTTTCCTCTACTGTGTCATATAGGATGCTCTGACTTTTCAGGATGAGTTTAAAAATAGTAATTTCATCGTAAGTGAAAAGCTGGCTTTCTATTTCTTATCTCTATTAAAGGTATCTTTATATTTTTAGGCAAATAGTGCCAACAGTGACTTCATTAGGTGTTAAACTAAATGTGCTCATTTAGTTTCCATCTAAGGAATCACAATGATTTCTTGATGTATTTTCTGAAGTAGGAGGCTGTAATCACTCAGTAATTTATTTTCTTATGTCCAGATCCAGGGGAGTGGAGATAATTTGTGAGAGGAAAGAAGTATAAAAATTTCAGAAAAACAACACACTAAGGCTGTGACAGGAGGAGGGGGGCGCCGAGAAGAGTTAAGGCACAGCATTTTTATGAAAAATCCCTAAGGCTTTGAGATAGGTGGGAGTTAGGTCCAGGACTCGAGTTGCTTCTGTTTGCTCCTGCCTCCTGTGGCATTTCCTTCCACTGTTGCTTTTCCCATACGGATCTCCTCGTGTCCTGAGGAAGACACTGTCTCCTCACAGGACCAGCACCTGCCAGCAGGAATGAGCATCCTTCTCCGCAGCTGCCTGCTTCTGGGCCTCTGAGCCTGTGGACCTGGCCTAGGGGCTTCCAGGGGACTCCCCTACTTCAGGGTAAAGCAGGGCCAGGGAGAACAGGGGAGTCTGCTATGGGAGTGAGGTCCTGAATATACCTTCCATTTCCTTTCCCTGACAGCACACTGTGTCCTGAATGGAGCTGCCCTCCACATGCCAGTGCGATAGGAATTTCCCTCAGCTGCTGAGGCCCACTGAGGCTGGGGCTGGGTGGCTGACCGCCCGAGGCCGCCGAGAGCCAGGGCCTGAGAAGTTGCTTGAAATAATCCCATCCAAGAGCGTCAACGTGCAGTTTCTGTTTGACTGCGGCAAAATTCTTGTGACAAATATTTATTGAGGCCTCCTAAAAGCCAGGCCCTGTGCTCAAGTGTGCTTCAAGCATAAAGAGAATGAAGGAAATGCGGTCCGGTCCCCCGGGCACTTGAGGGCTGCTGTGGGAGACACACAGCACTCAAACCAGCACCTGAGAGCCTTGGATTCCTTCTCTGGTGGGAGGCCTGAGCTTGCTGGTAGTGGCCCAGGGCTCCATGAAAAGGCAGCAGGGAGGGAAAGGAGTGGCCAGGCTGGCCTGAAGACATTGGAAAGCAGTGGCTCCTCTTGCCCTGTGTGACCCTGGCTCCTCCAGGACACAGGATTCTCAGGTGATGTCTGTCTGCTGGGCCCTGGTCCTTTAATTCCAGCTACCCCACCATGGGCCTTTGAGCAGCCCCCACTGAGTACAAGCTCAACCTTCTCACTGGCCTCATCCTCTTAAACCAAGCCCAAAGTCTGAGCCCTCTTCCTTCTGCTTTGCACACCCCCTCCTGATCTGGTTTTTGGCCCAGCACCTCCTTATTCTCCCCCTACTTCTCTCCAATACACACACACAGACACTGAACCAGCCCATGGGCCCTTTCCCCCTCAGATACCCTGCCGCCCTCTCCCTCAGGCCCCATTCAGCTTTTCCCTGAAAGCTCACCTTTGCACTCATCAGGTTGGCTTGTGCTTCCACAGGCCTGACCCAGCTCCTACCCGCAGGACATTCTGACCTTGGCCCCATGGTTCTGGGATCCTCCCGTGGCATCATTTGGTCATTGCAATGGCCTCCTAACTGGCCGGGCCCTCTGGATTCACCATCCTCCATTTCATCAGAGGTAGAAAATGGTTCAGAGAACTAGGATTGTTTAGCCTGGAGAAAGACGCTCTTTTGTGGATAGATGACAATGACTTCAGATAGATAAAGTGCTTTCAAGTGGTCAAGGACCCCAATGAGTGTCAGGGAATCAAACACGGCTGAGGGATGGAAGCGTTAAGGACTCTGAGCCTGCTTCCATTGTAGGAAAACATGGTAGAACTCTCCAGAAATGGCACGGGCTGCCTGATATCTCAGCAAGTAGCGAGTGTCCCTGCTAGGCTCAGTGACAATCAGCCATGGGGACCTTTCTGACTCAGTTATCTATTGCTGTGTAATAAACCACCCCAGCCTTAGTGGCTCAAAACAAGGATTTATTCTTTCTCATGATTCTGTTGGTTGGCTGAGCTCAACTGGGCACTTCTGCTGATCTTGCCTTGGGTCAATTGTGTGGCTGAGGCCATCTGACAGCTTGCCTGGGACTGGAGGGTCTAGATGGCTCACTCACATATCTGGGGCCTTGGTGCTGGGCATCAGCTGGGCCTCCCTCTCTTTGTGGTCTCTTGTCATTTAATTGTCTAGCTCAGGTTTCCTTATATATTGGTGGGAGTGTTTCAAGACAGCAGGGAAGAGCTGCCAGGTCTCTTAAAGCCTAGGCTTTGGAACACAAATAAGATCACTTCTATCACATTCTATCCATCTAGGTTCAAGTGATGGGGAAGTAGACAGCCTCACCTGATAGGAGGAGCTGCAAAGAATTTGTGGCTATATTTAATCTATCACTTCCCAAATTGCTTCTGAATCTAAGTTTTCTGGGTGATCCCTTAGGATTTCATGAAAACCCTCATCAGGGCCACGTGGTAAATTTCTATGTCTGTGAAGAAGGGATCTAAGGTGGACACTTGTTGTTTACCAAATGCCCATTCCCCTCTGTTTCTTTTTTTCCCCCTTCTTCTGGTATCTACTCCTTCTCCACACAGCCATGTGCTCTCAGGGAAACTGACCTCAGCTCAGCTTTACTAGTAGGGTTGATCAGTCTAATGGTTTGGAAATTCCATTACCCTTATCACTGGCCAGCCCAGGAACCCCAGCCCATGCCAATTATTCTGGCTACAGAGATTGGTCAGGCAATGGCATGTAATCTAATGCAGGCCAGTGAGTCACGAGAGGGAGTTTCCTTGGAACTTCTGGGAAAGAAGTATCCTCATTCTTAAGAACGAACCACTGGAAAGGGTAGTTCCTCTTCTTCTGTCACATGTCGACATGAGGCCTGAAATTGCTGCCATCTTGTTACCAGTCTGAGGATGAAGCCATCCTAGAGGGGTGGGCAAAGCTAAGAGAACTGCAGAGAAATGGAGCAGGAACCCTGGTCCTTCCATGCCTGATCCCTGCCTCTTACCTCTGGACTTGTTTCAGTTACATGAATCAATAACTTCCCTTTATTGTTTAAGCCAGCTTGAATTGGATTTTCTGTTAACCTGCAGCTGGAAGAATCATGCAGATTTAGGGCCTGCAGTTGTTAGATGGCAAATCCCACAGCTCTCTTAGTAGGTTACAAAGGAAATACTGCCTTTTCAAGGGAATACTTTTGTTTTGTTTTGTTTTGCTTTTCCTAGAAAGTTAACAAAATAGAAATTTCATTATGTCAGAATAGAACTAAAATTATCCTTAGAGATCACTTGTTCACTCTACAGATAAGGAAACTGAGACCTAGATACTCTTCAGCAGACACATGACTCATTGATTTCCCGGCTTCCAGGCCAGTGTGTTCACCCCTGTAGACACCATCGCCACCTGCACTCTGCACAAGTGCAGTTATTTGAATACCCTGAAGCATGTGACTACTGTACTAGTCATCCTTCAAATGTGAACTTCTAAACAACCACTTTGGCAATCTATTGGCAGTTTCTTAAAAAAGTAAACAGACTATGATCTGGCATTCCACTCCTAGGTACTTACCTAGAAAAATGAAATCACATGTCCACACATAGACTTTGTCAAGAATGCTCATAGCAGTTTTAGTCACAATAGCTAAAAACTGAATATATCCTAGACATCCAACAATAGGTGAATAGATAAACCACAAATTGTGGTATTTGTGGTATAGCCACACAGTGGACTACTACGCAGAATAAAAAAAGAATGAGCTGCTGATATATGCAATAACTTGGCTACATATCTAAAACATTATGCCTAGTGAAGCCAGACAAAAAAGAGGATGCACTGTATGATTCCATGTATGTGATGTTCCAGAAGGACAAACCTGATCTGATTTGCTTCATGTTGTATGTGTGTGGAGGGCAGCACCTGGGAAGGGGATGAGGGAAATTTCTGGGGTCATAGAAATATTTTGTGTCTTGATCAGGGTGTGGATCAACATGGGTATATTCATTTATCAAATCTGATCAGGCACTTAAGATTTGAACATATCACTGCATGTAAATTGTACCTCAAAAAATTTTTTTAAAGTGAATTTCTAGTCACAGACAGGAAGGTGCAACATTAACACTAGAGTCTCCTGTGGGAAAGCGCTTCTGCAGCAGCACTGCAGCAAAAACACCCCCGTGCTGGGTGTGTTTTGTGGATTCTGTCAAGCAGGGTGCCTGCCGGGTGCCCTGGAGCACACTCGGAGGAGGCTCAGCTCACCACGGGCAGCTCACGATTAACTACCTGTGGTCAGTGAAGAGTTGTGTGGTTGCCAGTTTGCCTTGATGAGAAAACATTACTTGATGTGCCTGTGCTTTGGATTTGAAATGAAGAGAGTATCCAGCAAAATCCAGCAAATGGTGATCATGGGAATGAAAGACAATTTAATCACCTAAATGTAATCTAATCTCCCACACTCACCCTTCTCCACATTTCCCAGTTTTTCATTTTCATGCTTCAAACCCTGATCACCTGTAAGTCATCTAAAAGCATGAGGATTTATTTTGAAGACAACAAAAATGATTTGTTTAAAAAAAGAAATGTATGTCATTTTTATAACATGCAAGGTAAATAGTAAGACTATAAAAAAAATTCTTTCTTTGGACTCTGTAATTGACTAGCCTAAACAGGAATTTCATTGGCTGTTTGATTGTGGGGGAATCATCTGGGATTTTATTTACCAAACATCAAAAAGTGGATCTTGGAAATCACATGGAAAAAGACCTTTTGAAGAAGTGAAATTGGTGTTGTGAGTAGCTTTAATCAATTTTCTTGACCTAAATATGAGGAAATTTTACTTTGTGAACAAAAAGTATTTGGAACTAGTTCCATCCATTTCCAAGAATTAATAGTGATGTCAAATAGTTTTAAAAGTTTCTGTCCTAATGCCAAATATTATCATCGCTAGAAATAACGTTTAGATGTCATCTACAATGGTAACATAATATTTTGTCCCTATTAAGGAAAAAAATTCTCGGGATAAAAGGTTCTCCTTTGTCCTAACTTCTCTATGCCATGAGTAAAACACTCATTTCTGCCAAATTAAATAAAAATGTGATTGAATTAAAGAGCAGAGGCAGAATGTGAGTGAGGTGGGAGGAGGGACTCTATATAAAAGCCCCTGGTCGGGAAGCGGGTGTGGCTCAGTGGATAGAGACCCCGTTTACCATATGGGAGGCCGGGGTTCGCGTCCTGAGGCCTCCTTGTGAGGGCAGGCCGGCTGGCGCGGTGCCTGGGCTGATGCGGCAAGACCTCACAGCAAGGGGGAGATAAGCAGACACAGAGAAGACACGCAGCGAATGGACACAGCAGCACAAGCAGCAAGGGGAGGATAAATAAATAAAATAAATAAATCTTAAAAAAAAAAAAGCCCCTGGTCAGTGGGTCTCACTCCAGAACTGAACTGTCAGTGGAAACAGCTGGAGGCCAGAGGAAAAGCTAGTGGAGAAGCCCTGACATGGCTGAACACTTTAAAAGAGCAAGTACTTGTCCCATCTGCATGGCTCATCTCGGAAAACCCATGTCCTTGAAATGTGGCTACATTTGCTGCCTGCTCTGCATCCATTCACTGAAGGAGGAACCCTGTGGGTGAGTTTTGTTGTGCCCCTTCTGTTCTATGGTCTCCCAGAATGATGACATCAGGCCCAAGGGGCAGCTGGGGAATCTGGTTTCCAAGATCAAAGAACTGGAGCCCCTGAGAGAGGCTACAGAAGAACTGCAAGATGCTGAATTCCCAGTGGATATGACCTTGGATGTTGGCACGGCCAATAACCACCTCATCATTTATGATGACCTGAGGAGCATTCAATATGGATATTTAAAACAGAACCGGGAAGCCTGTGCCTAGAGATTCCCCTCAATTTGTGTCCTAAGCACCCCTTGGTTCACCTCTGGCTGCCATTACTGGGAGGTGGATCTGGGAACAAGCAAAGAATAGGATCTGGGCATTTGCAGAGAATCTGTTAATGGGCAAGAGGAAATTCTGCTGTCTTCAGAACATGACTTCCGGACTGTGACTTTCAGAAATGAGAGCTCTACTCAGCCAGCACAGTGCCTTTGACTCCTCTCCAGGTGAACCTTTGGTTATACCAAGCAGGGATTTTCCTGGGTATGGATATTGGAAGCATTTCCTTCTATGACATTAAAGATAGATCCTATATCTTTACATTCATCAACATTTCTGCTACAGAGCCAGCCACTGCATCCATTTTTTGCTCCTGCAAATACAGTTAATGATGGTCCAGGCTTCCTGAAAATCGGCCCGTGATGAATCTAGGCACTGCTACTCCTCCATGTTACCCTGAGCAAGGCAAATAAACCTCTAACCACAAAGTATTTATAGAAATTTAATCACTTTATCCTTATAGTTTAAAGCTTTTCTGCTTGTTATGTACATGGCACGAAGTTACAGCAGAAAAATATGGAACATTTCATGAACCACGAATATAAATTGAGTAGATAAAATAGGAAAAATTGCATTTCAAATATTATTTATTGACATGTTTGTCTTCTTTGGGTTTAATGTTTATACTTACATTACATAAAATCCTGAACTTTCAGGTCAATTTCCAAATGTCTTCCTTTTTATTTTCTGTAAGATAAACCAGTGTGTAATGGAGGTGTAAAACTAAATAAACATTTGGATGTGAAAAAAAAATCAATACTCTAACTGGTTGAGAAGAGGGTGTGTGAGCCAAGGACAGTTAGGCTGCTAGAATGAGTTTGCGGTGGAGTGTGCTCCATCCAGGGCTTGGGAGAGCCGCTGTCTATTCCTGCTTGTGCTCATGGCTGGTGCCAGCTTCTCATGCCCGCTGCCAGCACCTAGCTGTCAGGACAGGCCAAACCACAGCTACTGTAAGAGCAGGTTGGGAGAGCTGTTTCCTCTCGGTCCTGCAGCCACATCACAGAAAACAGACACGTTCACTGGCCTGTGTCTCTCGGCCTCTTATTGACTCATGGAGCTCACCAAAGAACCTTTCCTTTCCTCGCCCTTCTGGAGCTTTCCTGGGCCTAGGCTACCTAACGGGTGATAAACTTTGCCTTTCTTCAGAGATACCCGGGGCCACAACTTTGGCTTTCTAATATTCCAGGACTGATCCATTGGGTCATTGTGCCAACGTTTCTACAACGTTTTTTTAAAATTGCCATTTATGTTTTCTTCATATTTCCTGCCAAATTGTCAAATCAGTCTCCAATGTCAAATCTGGTATTAAATTGCAAATCTGGACAATCTTCTAAAATAATGTTTTCTAAGAGGCAGGGAACTTCTTTTGCTCACGTATTGTTCATCTATTCAACTTGCATCATGTTCTATCATTGATTTCTCTACTGAAATATACCTTTTAACATGTCAAGACTATCCTATTTGAGAAAGTCTTAAAACTGGCATCAGGCCATAAGTTGCTTGGATAATGTGTGATCTATTATTTTATTTTGTTGTTCTCTTTTATTTTTCTATTTTAAAAAAATCACTAAATCACAAGTAAACTCTTTAATTAGCATTGAATGAATAAGTGGATTCAGCTTTTCTCTTATTATAATGTTTATATTTTCAGCGTAAAATGAAATATTTACGGTGCCAGATGTATGGCACCCAGACGTAGTCTGGTTGTCTGAATCTGGGGCTAGAAGTGGTTTCAGCCTGTTTCAGCCTCATGCAGCACAAGTCCTCAGCTGAAGCCTGTAATTGTAGCAGCCTCTGTTCCTCTTCTGGAGGCGTCTAGGCATACACGTAGCCCTGGGCTGTGAGGGGACAGCGCCTGGCTGAGAGACAAAATCCTGTTTCTGGTCCTAGTGGTATCACTAAGTCAGAGGTAGGGTCGACTGGAGGAGCAGATCAGCAGGTTTCAACCTCAAGGCCTTTTGTGGGCCAGCTGCGGGGGACTGGGGTGTTGGTGGGAAGGTGGAAGAAGTGTCTCTCCTGGTAGGGGCTCCTGGGCACCTCTCACCTCTACTTCAA
>JAQZBX010030335.1:0-26875 GCA_029593785.1 Cabassous unicinctus | reverse complement strand
AAGAGGGAAGGAGGGGACTAGATCTGAGAGTCAAAGATGATGTGGTCTCCTGAAAAGGATGAGGAAATACAGTACTAAACTGGTCAATTATAGTAAGTTCAGCAAAATTATTCAGAGGCAGAACAAAAAGATCCTGACTCTAGAAAAGGACAGATCCTCCAAGAACTCATGTTATTAGCCAGTCTGCCTCAGATGTCCATAAGAAGCTGCAAAAAGTTTCCCTCATTCTCCAAATGCCCATTAACTCCCTTTTAAAAATGGCCATCACAATTTTCAACAATCAAGACCATGCCACCTCAATTAAGTAAAAAAGGGCAAACAAAATATCTGGGGATCAGCCCAGCTTTTAGCTGCCACCGTTAAAGGCACCCTATCACCTCAGGGCCACACAAATTAGGCTTCCACAATTGAACAGGAACCTGCCTCAAGTGTGGAAATGTGGGCCCTTGGCCCCAAGCTGCCTTATCACTAGGACCCATCAGGGCCTTGCCCCAAGGTAGGACAACAGAGGCCTAGGCCAGGCATGGCTCCCTGAACAACACTGCAAACCATCAACCTGGAGGAGCCTAAGGTGACCCTTGACATGGCAGGTAAAATTATTAATTTCTTAATTAACATAGAAGCCATGTACTTGGTCCTGACCTGACACTCCAGACCTCTCTCTTTTCAGTAGTGCCTAATAAGGGGATTAATTGGGGAATCAAGATCTAGGCTGTTTACTAAACCTATCCCCTGTAGAATAAGAAGTATTGCTTCAAGAAGGAAGCTGTTAAAGACCTCTGGTAGCACTCTAATTCTTATAGAAAAAAAATAAAAGCCTGCAGGATTTTAGACCTTGCAAGAGGTAGCTAATGAAAATGCAGCTGCAATTCATCTCTCATCAGGGGCAGAACTTCCCTGAATCTCTCAGCTCTGTGCCTAGCAGCTGCCCAGGGATTTTCCTGGAGGATCAAAGCTGAACATTTCAGCATGAGGTTTCTTCCATGGGCGACACTGTGCAGTTCATGAAGTTAATTCTAAAGTTTAGTCTTTTCCCATGCAAAGTAAGTATGTAAAATTTTTCTGTTCTAATCTGTGCTTACTTTAACTTTGTCAGCTTGCTCAAGACTAGGCACTCATAAATCAGATTTGGGGTTTGCCTGCTACAAATTGAATAATGGGAAAAGAAACCTAAAATTGAGTCTTTAAATTTCAATGCTATCTTGCAATTGAATTTAGTGTATAAAAAAAAAATCACCTGGGATTAGTTCAACTGCTGGAGAAGAGGGAAATCTTAGCAACATTATTGTTACTAAAAAAATAGTTTATTTGCTCAGTTAATAAGCAGAAGTGCCCAGTTTGTTTTAAGAGAACATTTACTAAAAACTGTAACCAAAAGTTAAGACAAGATGATTATATAGATGCCTTTATACTATAAAACACCTAAATGATAATATCTGAAATTGCTGTAACTGAGTAGATTTAGCCTAAACCCCATCCCTGCATAAAGAGCAGCCTTGTGGTCATGCAAAAAGAGTGGTCATCAAGCGGCTGCCACAGGGTGGTGCACAGTTGGAACATTGGGTACTCCTATAAAGTATTCTAACCTAGTTTATATCATACAAAATTGTGAGGCCTGTCCTCAACTCTAGCCACAAAGGGTGCCTTACATCAGTAAACATATCCATAAGGCCACACAATAAGGGGATACATTTCATGTTATCAAACTCTCTTGAACATTTAAACCAGGCCCCCAGTACCATGCATGGTGTCTCTCCAATCAAGTTATTGGCTAGGAGGGTCATCATGACACTTAAAAACAATAAAATTATCTGCCACATCTGGCCATGCTGCTGAAGTAAATGGAAATACATTGCTGCTTTGGACACCTGTGGCTCTGCCAGCTGGCAATGGCACAATATTGCCTCCAGGCTGGACCTGTTTCATAGTGCCGGGGGGCACTATGCATCAAGATTGTGGAGCACTGGAGTCTCTGCAGTATGCTGGCTCTGTGAAGGATATACCCAATGGAGCAATAATTGCCAGAGTAATGTAAGTAGAACTTAGATAAACATAATTAGCATTAAGGCCTGTCCTTATGGAAGGACAGCATGTATGGTATTGCAAACCTGGAGGTGGCCCATTGGTGGCACATGTCTTAGGATCTATGGAAGAAATTTATTCAAACCCAGCTCAATCCTTTAAACAGCTGTAGTCCTTCAAAACCAAAGCAGTTTAGACATTCTCACTGCCACTCAAGGAGGGACCTGTGCCTACCTGGGTGAAAATTGTTGCTTCTATTTCAACCAATCCTCCAAAGTCCAGGAAAACTTTAAAAAACTAAAATAAAACCTTATTGGCTAAGCAAACAATGCTAGAAAATGTTGCCAGCAGCAGTCCATTCTCACTGTTCTCATACTTCTCTCACTCTTCTTAATTCAAAACCCTCCTAAGCCCCATCTCAACTATCCTTCTTATACTCTTATTAGGCCTCTGTACATTTGAGCTCCTAATGCAATTTATCTCTTCCAGGATTAGTGCATTCCAAAACAAAATTCTGCTCATGCATAGATATCACACAGTCTCAACCATTAAAGCAAGTGCCCCTCCTCCTAACCCCAGTAGCATAGCAAGAGAGTTTTACACCTTGTCAGGGAGGGACTATAACCCCTAATCAGCAGAAAGCAGATACAGAAGAATGACCTTTGCCCTTCAGTTCCCCCTTAAGATTACGGGTGTAAAGCTCTCTCAAGGAGGATTTGAGGCAGTAGAGAATAGGAATCTAAGGAGGAGGGAGTAGAAACCCAATAAGCCATACTAATACCATATTGTAAGAGAAGCTGAGGCAATGGCCTGCTGACTTGCATCAGCCTGCTGACTTACACAGGCTAAGGCAACAACTGCTGACTTGCTGATTCACACAAGCATTCAGGAAGGGGCAACTTACAGAACACACACAATGGCTTCGTTATCAGAAGGCAGCCAGCAACATCCAACAATATCGGTACATGGTGGGAAAAATAGAAGAGGCAGGAAGGGAATCATGATCACCACCATCCCATTTTCATATTACAACATGCTTCATGGACAGTGACCAGAGGCCCATCACCACCAGTCAACACACCCTGCAGAGCTCATGGACAGCAGCTAGAGGCCAATCATCACTGGAAAGCAACCCCTAAGCCTCTAAACTACCAAATAGATGTCCCTTGCTTTGTCTCAAATATACCAATCAGAACAAACCCTGGAGCCCTGTACCCCATAAAACACAGAACCCCAGGAAAGAAAGCATAAGTGTCTTCCTTGAGCACACCCACAACAATGCCTTGGGTGTGCTCTTATCTCTTTTCTCATTTCTTAATAAACTCTTTACTCCCTTGTCAACCCTATGGCATGTCTTTAAATTATTTTATGTGACATAGCCAAGAAACTGGACACTGACTCCAATTATGATACCATGGAGAGTCTGTTTAAAAAAATCCATAGTGGCCTTGGCACTCACTTTACAGGTCAACCTCTCTAAACTGTCACTGTCGCAAATCCTGCACTGCCTCCACTGTGCTTATTACCCCCAATCATCAAGGCTAGTTGAATGCACCAATAGCCTAATCTACACACAGCTAGGGAAACTTACTGAACAATTTCTCCCCTCCTAAGCTAAAATTCTTCCCCTTATCTTCATGAATTTATGGGGACACACTTTTGGTCCTCATTAACTTTCTGCATACTAGATAGTTACTAGCAGAACTATGGCCTTATTTCCCTAGTTAAAAATTGCCACAATTAGTTCCTCATTGGCTACTTACTGCCAAAATCTCTCACAAACTTTTTCTGAGCTCCACAAAACTGTTTCCAAGTCTCTTCCTCTACAGATCGCCATTATCCACTGCCCAAGCAACCAGATTAGGTGTATTAGAAATGGCATTCTCAAAACATGGACTTGAGCCCAGGTGGAAGGACAATTTCAAGTCCTCCTTCCCACTCCCACTGATCAAAGCTTTGATGAATTGACTTTTGGATTCACCTATCACACCTAAAACTAGACTCATCACCTGAGTGGACCACTGAAAGCACTGGATACCTGAAACTGCACCACTGCTGGGTCCAGAAGCAGCTGGCATCTGACTTAGACCGCTCTCCTAGAACTCTGGATGCGGGCAGATTATAACTATGGCCAACCGGTTATCTTTAGACTACCTACTGGCAGAAGGAGGAGGCATCTGTGTTTTTGCCAACACATCCTGTTATATCTGGGTCAACACCACTGGGCAAGTTGAGACCAATATCCAGGAAATCTTCAAACAAGCCACATGGCTTCAAAGCATAAACCAGAAACCAAGGGACATATAGGAATCAATTAAGGCATTTCTGTTTAACACTTCTTGGCTGTAGTCCCTAGTTTCACCGCTGAGCATGCCAATCATCATCCTTCTTCTTGGACATGCTTTCATCTGCATCATCACCAACTTCATCACACAGTGGCTCAAAGCCACTGGGCATTTTCTCCTGTCCCCTGTAGCTTTAAAGTATCAGTCTACAGAGTCTCAAACTTGTCATACCTGATCTTTGGGTAGTCAAAGGACTCTCTTGACCAAAAGGAGGGATTGTGAAATTGGAATGATAAATGATTTTACTAACCATCTTGGTTTGCTTGAGCTTCCATTTTATCCAGGGAATTAAAAAGAAGAAACAGAGATTAGCTGAAGCAAGCTGATATACCAATAATCCTTTGTGGTGCTGATAAAACCTCCTGCCCCAGCCTGGGAGGAAGAACTGTAAAAAAGACTTCAAGGTGACACCAGCAAGGCCTGTTGATCTTCACCAAATAGCATAAATTTATATCAACATCCTGCCTGCTAATTAATGAACTGGGCCTTAAGGACACCCTACTTAAACAGCTCCATAGGCTCCTAATGCACAGAATGCATGGAGAGCACAGATAACACATGCCAAGCATAAATGATATCCCCCTGATCCCTCCCCATTACCCCACAAATCTTCTTTGTCTCAAGCAGCCAGATAAGCTGCCCCTGCAACTCAAGTTTTGGAATAGAAACTCCTTTTGGTGCTGCTCCTGAATTAATGCAACTTTAGCTCAATAAACTTACTCTGCACACCCTTTTTAAAATTTTTATTTTTTTAAACATACTTAGATTACATAAATGTTACATAAAAAATATAGGGGATTTCCACATGCCCTGCACCCCACATTTCTCACACTTTCCCACATTAACAACATCCTTCATTAGTGTGGTACATTTATTTCAACTGATGAACACATTTTGGAGCACTGCCACTAAGCATGGATTACAGTTTACATTGTAGTTTACACTCTCTCCCAGCCAGTTCTGTTGGTTATGACAAGACATAAAATGGCCTGTATCTGTCATTACAATGTTATTCAAGATAATTCCCAAGTCCTGAAAATGTCCCTGTGTTACACCTGTTTTTCCCTCTTTCTGTCCTCAGACCCTCCAGTGGTCACTTCCCCACATCAATTTATAATTTCTTCCATTGCTAGAATCACAATAAGTCTACAGTAGAATACCCGTAAGTCTACTTTAGTCCATAGTTCATTCCCTAATCCTGAGGATTCTGGGATAGAGATGTCCACTCCACTTCTAGTTGACAGGGGACTTTGATACCATAAGGCTGATGGACAGGACTCTCTTTCTTGCAATTGTAGACTCTCTCAGTTCCTTGGTATAGTGGTTGTCCATCATCACCTCCTTGTCCTGGGTGAGGCCAATGAACCAGAGAATAGGTTTTGCAACTCTGTTGAGATTCAGGGCCTAGCTGGTACATGGACTGCCCAAAGATTTAAGTCTCTTTGATGTACACCTACCAAATCTAGCACTAATTAAAGGTTCAAATAGAAGGAAAGAAGAGTCATGTGTAGGGAAACCACAACTGAGTCCAACTCTGTCACACTGGGAAGTATAAATTCCAAAGTAGGGCCCTCTTGCAAGACACCTAACTCCTGAGCTATCTGCCCTGACTATAGTGTCTGGATGTCTCCAGAGTCCTCAGAAGCCCTGCCATTTGGAGTAGTATCTACTTTGGCAGTCAATGAGATGCTGCTGAGATGTGCCTAAGCATAACCTCTGGAATGATCTCCCAACTGACTTTGAAGTCTCTTAGCCATAAAAATTCATTTGTCTTTACCTTTTCCCACTTTAGGTCAAGTTCCTTTTTCAGTTTCATTGCTAGTTGGTGCTTGGTAGTAATCCTTTGGTGCCAGGGAGTCTCATCCCTGGGAGTTTTGTCCTATGCTAGGGGAAAGGTAATGCATTTATATGCTGAGTTTGGCTTAAGGAGAGGCTACATTTGAGTAACAAGGAGGCTCTCAGTGCACTTGTTTTATTTTCAGCTGAACAACCTCCACAATTTTGGGGATTAGGACTTGAGTATGTCTTTCTGAGGAACATTGTTCTATCCATAATGGTCCACCTCTGGATCCATAAAAGACCTACTCTTTCCACATGCAAAAATCTTAAGCCCTTTCAGTTGCAACTCTAAATCTGAAACCTCACCAAACCAGGTTGTGGTCTGTCCTGGGACAAAACTATTCTGTCTGTGGATCCATGAAACCTATAAAATGATTTATCTGTTTCCAAAATACTGTGATGGAAAAGGGATAAGATAGACATTCTCATTACAGAAGGGAAAAGTTGGAAAGAAAAAGTGGATCATGGTTCCTAAGCAAGTACAAAACCATCAGGGCAAATTCCTTTTGAGTTCAAGATCTGAGAGGAATCTGTAGCCCCAAACATTGTTCTCCAGGCCTGTTGGGGCAGCAGTACTACCCTTTCCAAAAACCGGGTGGTGGTCACTCTCTCCTCAACTGGGGGGATGGTCCCGCCTCTCAAAACATTGAGGTGGGTTTGCTTTTCCAAATGCCAGGCCTTAGCCCAAAAAGGTTTTTTCAGCCCAGACATTTGTATCCCATCTCTGTTACTTTCAGTCCAGGTTTGCAGTGTTACTGCTAATACAGAATTGTCAAAATCTTTGTCAATCTTCCATGCAATTCAAGAGAGCCCAAGCTATCAGACAAAAGGATTTTTTACAGATCCTTCCTGGATAGTTGCATATTCATTCCTGACTTCCTCTGAGAGGGTTGACTGAATTCATGAGCCATACACCTAACTTTTTAGCAAACAGTTGTTCAGCCACACCCTCACATGGAACCCTATTCTCTGGGGATCTCAGGGAGAGCCTGATTAGGCTACTTCTGTTCATAATTTCAAATCACAGTATCTGGATTTGAATTTACCAAATCATTAAATTCAGGTTACTAGGAATTTACCAAATCATTAAATTCAGGTTACTTTTTACTTAAAGGGTAAGTCCTCAATTCATCTCTTTTCTCTCGCATTTTGCTATAGGTGATATCAGTCTGTGCCTTCCACACATTTTTGGGGGAATAACCTCAGCAAAATATCTGAGTTCATCATGTATAAGTTCTGCCTTCATCAGACATCAGGTGTTACTTTATAACAAGGATAACCTACATAGTTTCCAATAAAACCTTCATCTTTTCCTTCTAAGGACTCAGTGGGAGTAACTTTAATACCCATATTTCTACCAACATTCTGTTCATGATGATATCTGTATTCTCTAAGATGATATATACTCTTCTACAGCTCTCTTCATTTCTTTCTGGGCCCTCATCAGAAATAACTTTAATGTCCATATCTCTACCAACAGTCTCTTCAAAATAGTTTAGGCTTTTTCTAATGAACACCTCAAAATCTCTCCCAATTTCTACCCATTACCCAATTCCAAAGCTACTTCTTACTATATTTTAAGATATTTGTCACAGCTGCACCCTCTATTGTAGTAACCAAATGCCCAAATTTTCTTTGCTATAAGGAGTCCAATCGTATTAGATAAAACCCCACCCTGATTCAGTTTGGCCTCATCTTAATAGGTATTTAAAAAAACATACTATTTACAAATGAGTTCACAGACACAGGACTGGTTATTAGAGTTGAAATATATCTTTTTAGGGGATATGATTCAATCCATAACACTAATTTAATCATTTTTAAAAATTATAAATTGTACAGTTTCAATAAAGACTTGAGGACTTCTATGACCCACATAGTTCATTTGCAGAGATGGGTTGCACAAAAATTAAAAGTTTGTAAGTTAAGAACTTCTTATGCTGAAGTATGAAGAGTAATTTGAGTATGGTTGTATAAGGAAAATGCATACTTAATAGGAGGAAACTTTAAAATCTACCTCTTGAATCCTGAATCTAAACTAATACAGAGTAACTTGTTTGGTGGGAAACAAAAACACAAAGCACATTTAAAAAAACTTATTCATGAAATAAGAAGTGCAAAACCACAATATAATACAAGAATTATGTCTATCTTCATAAATTTGTGAATATGGGCTAACAGTATTTCATGATGTTGACACTGTTTATTGTTGTCAGGCAGATCAGATGCAGGTTAAATAATTGTTAACACTTTAGGAAAACATTCCCTTACATTACTCATCTTTAGAATGCAGAATTCAATTGTGGTGATCACAGATACTATTTTTCATAAATTTCTAAACTATATCACTCACATCTGAAAACACTTCATGAGTTCCAATAAAAGGATATAGTAGAAGAGGAATGATAATGCTTTTCACAAACTTGGAATTCATGTGTGCAAGTAAAGTATTCTTTATCTCCCTTAGAATACGAGGAAGTGTTACAATGATGAATGACTTTCAATTCTCCTACTTCCATCTACTTAGCATTACAAATTTTCATTCAGCATGCAACTTTTCTGTATGACAGATTATACCTTTCAGATTGAAAAGTCCCAATATAGAGTATTTGAAACTTCCTGTAAGTAGTAAACCAAAGCAAGTTTAGTCTGTTTATAATTTCTGTCATTTTCTGGCTTATACAGTACATTAATGTAATTAATGCTCCCACTTAAATAAATAATGTTTGTTATTTTCATCATTGAAAAAGGTTGCTTCACAGTAAACAACTTCTTTGAAATCATGATTCCTCAAGGACTAGGATGTATGAATTTAAGATCCTGAATTTTCACTTCTGGAATTTTAATTCAAATTTGGAGTGGTTATCCTTTAACCAATGGTATAAAAAATGCAAAATCCAGACAAGGAAGATTTATTTTTGTCAAGGTAAAGCATACATGTAACAAATTTTCAATGAAAATCAAATAACAAGGAAAGGGAAAATAATTGTGTTTTTTCCTCATTTAAAACAAAGCAAGAAACTGATGAGTGATAAAAATGACGTAGATTAAAAAGATAGCATGCTGGTAATTTAAAATACTTTTCTCTGTATTGCTTTCCTCCCAATCTACAGCCTCTTCCTAGAAAATAAAAGTAAACTTCTTCAGGCAGCAAGGAGACTGGAAACCAAAAGTTGTGGTAGATGTACTAGAAACAAAATATGTATCTCAGGAAGGATTCTTATATATTTTCCTTTCATAGAAATGAAGATTCTGACAACTTTTAAGAATAGAGGTCCCTGCCAACAAGGGTAACAAAGTTGAAGATCCCACTTGGTACCTGGGTCTTGGGAGAAGGAAACAAACCATGAAACTCTCAAGTGCGCCACACAAGGGGCCATAGTAAATGGTCAGGAAGAATATCACTGTGAAATTTCCTGCAGAGTTGTTACGTTTAGCTCACAGCACAGAAAAGCTGAGAAAACACATTTGCATTTGTGGAAAATAAATAGTCTTGTGTATTAAGTGTGTGAGGAAATCTTGTTCTTAAAATTCAAGATTATATCACCTTCATGGACCATGCCTAGTTTGGAATGGAATTTCCTGCACTGTATAATCTTCTTCACTACCAATATGCATTTGAAATAATTTGAAAGCAACAGCATTTGTAATATTCAGGAACAAAGTATTTTTTGAGGAATTCATGAGGTTATTCAGTGGAGAGGGAGGACATTAAAGCAGGCATATTAAAATAAGTAAGATGGCAATTATAAGACAAGACTTTTTTCATGTTTGAACCAGTGAGATAATATCAAAGTGAGAAGGTAAATCATAACTGCTGTGCTTAAAGAAATGCATGCTGAATTTGAGGATGTGCTAGTGATACCTGCCAACACCTCAGATATGACTGTTCGAGAGCAGAGCCCAGAGTAGCCTCTCCAATACTGCCAAATTGCTGGCTTAGCAGTGCCATACAATAGAACTTCATCCTTGTCTTGATAATGTGACATGACATCAGGTAGGAGACAATGTTAACCTATTTTTCTGGTGGTAAGAGCCTCTGGAGCAGGACTTATCAGCTCAAGAACTGGATGTACTTTTGTGCAGGTTGATTAATGTAGTTGCAACCACAGACTGACCTGAGAAGTTAGACCTGTGTCCATTATTTCACTTTAAGCAGTGAATTTATTTTTTAATTGGCTTATAAAGGACCATTTATAAAATAAGACTTTAGTTTGTATGGGAAAGATTTCCAATGAATGATAGTATTTCAGAGGCATTTGTAACTAAATATCTAATAATAAAAAAGTGAGGTTTAAAATTAAATAATAAAATTTACATAATAGCCTCATGTGATAAGTTTTCTTCTTTACGCAAAGAATTGTTTGTTTTTCATTACACATATATATAGTGAATAAGTGCTATAATTCAGGCTAGGTTCAAATACTGGCTCCTTCATTAACTAGCTCTGTGACCCTGGGAAATTACTTACGATTTCTATCCTTGCCTTACTCATCTGTAAATGAAGATCATAATAGTTCCTCATTCGTGGGGTTGTCAGAAAGATTAAACAGGTTAATGCATATAAGGCATTCAACAATTCTTAGCAATTATTATAGTTAACATTACTATCACTGAAAGCATTTTGTACAAATGATAATGCCCTCAAAATGTTCAACACGGAATACTAAGTAAACACAAATGAAATAAAGACCCAAAAGCCTATATGTAATATCTATAATATAATGTTATATTAAATGTGCAAGTGCATATAATGAATAACCAATTGAAGTATCATTATATTAACAATAACTCTACCTGCTATGAGGGGTATGTTAAATCAAATAAAAAACGTTTTATACTTGTACACAGTTTGCATGTTTCTTTGTAGTCCTCTAATTTTATAAAAATAAGAAAAACTAATTAAACACCAAAAATAAAGTAATCAAATATATTTTAACATTTATGCCAAAATTCAATAACTTGTCCCCATAAAATAGAAAATATATATGTACAAAATTAGAAAAAATAAAACTTGGAAAAATATTTGCAAAATACATGGCAAAATGACAGTTTTTTAATATAATAAACTTTGTATTTAAAGGGGTTTTAGATTACAGAAAAGTTACATTGAAAGTATAAAGGATTCCCATATACCCCACTCCCTCTCCCTCCCACATCTGTCCCTATTAATAACATCTTAAAATTGTGTGGTACATTTGTTACAATTGATGAATACATTTTGAAACATTGCTACTAACCAAGGTCTATAGTTCACATTGTGGTTCACACTTAATTCCAATGCCTTATAAATGTCCCATGTTCCACTTTTTATGCCCTCTCCCTCTACTCAGAACATCTGATAATGACTATCTTTATGACAATGTTACATGTACTTCCATTACTACAATATTAGTAGGTTTGCTTTGACAGTGGTTGCATTCCCCCCTTATGTTTGCTCATTCCTCAACCTTGAGGATTTTGTGATGGTGATGCCCACTCTGTCTCAGATTGAGAGGGGGCTTAGATATTATGGGAATGATGTAAGGAATTATTTTGTTGCAGTTGTAGATACTCCTGTATTTTGGGGATGTGGGTTGTCTATCATCATCATTTTATTAGTTTTCCTGGGCAAGTCTGATGATCTGGAGAGTAGGTGTTAGCTGCAACTCTGCTAAGTTTAAGGGCTCACTGGCATATGAACAGACTGAAGATTTAAGTCTCTGGGACATATATTTAATGGGTATGGTGTTAATTATAGGCTCAAATAGAAGGGATAGAAGAGCAATGTGTACAGAAATTATAAATGAATCTAACTCTCTTAAATTGGGGAAATAGGTTGTCATATATTCTAAGGTAGGGCTCAATGGCAGGGTGCCTTGTTGAATAGTGTCTGGATGGCTCTGGAACCCTCAGGAATAGCCCTATTTTAAGGCTTTGTTCATAGTGGCAGTTAGTGCAATCTACCTGAGACATGCATAAGTGTAACCTCTGGAATGACCTCCCAATTTATTTTGAAATTGCTTACCCATTAAAATTATTTTGTATTTGATGTTTCCCCCTTTTGGTCAAGGTCTTTTTCCAAAAGCATCACTTTTTGCTGCTTGGCATTAATACCTTAGTACCAGGGAGGCTCATCCTTAAGAGTCATGTCCCATGCCTGGGGAAAGGTAGTTTGTTTATCTGTTGAGTTTGGCTTACAATGAGGACACATTTGAATAATAAAGAGGTTATCAGAAAGTAATTCTTAGGCAATATTTATTATTAGGCTGCTTCAGTTTTACAAGAATAAGGTTGATAGTTACATATATTAATATTGAGGGCTTGACACACTGGTATGTTTTCTTTTATTAAGCACTTCCTATTTACTTGAGATATTCTTGCCCTTCTATTTGAGAATGTAGCACGACTCCTCACGGTAGGAGTTTAATATATTGTGATATATTTTATAGATTTTCCCCACTGAGATTACACTCTATGACAAGAGTACATTCATATTCCATTGAGGTTTGCCCTAGGTGTACCTTTCCCCACACATCCCTGAATCACCAACACTCTATACCAGTAACCTTCTCCTGCCATATTTTCCAAAAGAACATTCCCACAGTTGCATTTTCTTTTTTCTTTTAAAAATTTCCCTTCTTTTTATTCTTAAAGAAGCTTTAGATTACTTAAATGTTACATAAAAAATATAGGATATTCCCATATACCCCAGCCCCTCCCCCTCTCACACTTCCCCCATTAACAACATCTTTCATTAGTGTGGTACATTTGTTACAATTGATGAACATATATTGAAGCATTGCTACTAACCATGGACTATAATTTACATTATAGTTTACATTTTGCCCCACACAATTTTATAGCTTTTTTTCAAAATGTATAATGACCTGTACCATCATTGCAATGTTATACAGGACAATTCCAATGTCCCCAAAATGCCTTCATGTTACAATTATTCTTCCCTCTCCCTCCCCTCAGAACATTTGGTGGCCACTGCTTTAATATCAATGATACAAGTTCTTTTATTGCTAGAATAATAATGCCTACTTTAGTCCATAGTTGTATTCCCCTTTTATGTTGTTCATTCTTCAATCTTGAGGATTTGGGGATGGTGATGTCCACTCTGAATCCGATTGAGAGGGGACATAATTCTCATGGGCCAGCTGGATAGAACTGTCTTGCTTGCAGTTGTAGATATTCTCTGTGTTTGGGGATTGGCATTGTTCATCATTATCCTTTTTTTTAGTTCTCTTGGGTGAGTCCAATGAACTGGAGAGAAGGTGTTGCAACTCTGCTGAAATTCAAACATATAAACATACTGAAGATTGAAGTCTCTGGGACATATATTTAACAAATATAGTGCTAATTGTAGGTTCAAATAAAAGGGTAGAAAAACTATGTGTAGGGAATTTATAAATGAGTCTAACTTTTAAATTGGGAAGCATATTTTCCAATTGCAAAGTAAGGCCCACTGACAGCGTGCCAAATTTCTGATATTGTCTGCCTTGCCTGTAGTGTCTAGATGTCTCTAGAGCCCTCCAGAGCCCACTGTTTGAGGCACTGTTTAGTGTTCCAGTGAATGAGATCCTGCTGAGACATGCATGAGCATAACCTCTGGAATGACCTCCCAACTCACTTTGAAGTCTCTTAGTTGTATAAACTCATTTGTCTTTACCTTTTCCCCCTTTTGTTCACCGTCTTTCTCCAGTTACATTGCTAGTTGGTGCTTGATAGTAATCCCTCGGTGCCAGGAAGGCTCATCTCCAGGAGTCATATTCCATGCCAGGGGAAAGGTAGTGTGTTTATATGCTGAGTTTGGCTTAGAGAGAGACCATATTTATGCAACAAGGAGACTTTCAGGAGGTAACTCTTGGATAATATATAATACTAAGCTAAGTTTCAATATCATAAGAAAAGCTTCATAAGTGTAACCATCAATATCAAGGACCCAGCGTAATGGTCTGTCCTTCTTCACTAGGTACTGCCTATATACTCAGGGGATTCTTGCCACCCAATTAAAGAATACAGCAGGACTTTCCAGAATGGGAATTTAATATTCTTTCAGTTATTGTGTGGGTCTCCAACCACCGAGACAATGTCCCATGACCACATGAACATATTCATATGCTATAGAGGCATGTGGCAGGTGAACCCCTCCCCACATACACCCCCATCACTGAAACCCCACAGCAATGATCCTTCCTTGCCATAGTTGTGACCTTTCTGTGATCCAAAACCTCTCCAAAAAGAAAGCCAAAGAATAAACAAATAAAAATAAAAGTAAAATAAAATAAAAATAAAATAATAAATAAAATACATAAATAAAAAGTTAAAAAATAATAAAAATTTTTCATTGTCTTTCATCACCATAAGATCTATTATTTTTTATGTACAGTGACAATTTCTTCTGTATATTCCCCCAGTGTCTTATTTTTTCCACTTTATCTTCAAAGATGCTTTAGCTTACAGAAAAGTCACATAGAAAATATAAGTGATTCCTACGTATTCAACTCCCTTCCCCTGCTCAATGTCCCCTATTAATAACATTTTACATGTGCATGGCACATTTGTTACAATTGATGTATAAATATTGAAGCATTGTTATTAACTATGGTCAATAGTTTACATTATAGTTTATATTTTTCACTGTACACTTTTATAGGTTTTGACAAAATTTCAAATGGCCTGTATCTGTTATTGCAAGATCATGCAGAACAATTCCAATGCCCTAAAAATGCCCTATGTTCCAATTATTCTTTTCTTCCCTTCCCCTTCTCTCTGAACCTATGGTAGCTACTAAGTTTTATTTTTGAAGAATAATGTTCATAGTTACTCACAATAATATTGAGGGCTTGACATATTGGTCTGTTTTCTTTTATTAGGCACTGCCTATGTTCTCAATGGATTCTTGTCCTTCTAATTGAGAACATAGCTGAACTCCCCAGGATGGGAGTTTAATATTTTCAGCTTTATTGTGTTTATTGTGCTCCACCCACTGATTTAGCGCACCATGACAAGATGAACACTTTCATAATATATAGAAGCATGCCTTAGGTGCGTCCAATCCTGTATATCCCCCCCACCCGTCACCCTGCCAGTGACTTTCCCCTGCCAAAAGACCATCCCACAACTGTACTTTTAACCACAGACCTCCACCTCCCTAGAGTTCACCTGTTCCTCCCTCCAGCCCTTCCCCCAGTTCTATGATAGCCCAAATCACCCCCAACCCAGATTGTTCCCCTCACAGTCCAGCACTGTCGACCCCACTCACACTCTGTACCACGATCACTCCTAACCACTGCCAAACCGCCCCCTTTCACCTTATCATAGATTCTGCCCAGATTGAGCATTGGCTCACCACTCTCTATTCCCTTTCTGTCTCCTGGTAATACATCTTCCAGATTCTATCTCTGTGAGTCTGCTCAATATGCTTAGGTCTTATCAGTGAGATCATGCAATATTTGTCCTTTAGTGACTGACTTACTTCTCTCAACATTAGGTCTTTGAGAGTTATCCATGTTGTCATGTGTGTCAATACTTCATTCCTTCTTATAGCTGAGTAATATTCCATTGTATGTATATGCCATCTTTTATTTATCCATTCATCTGTTAATAGATACTTGGGTTGCTTCCAACTTTTGACAACAGTGAATAAAGCCGCTATGAACATTGGTGTGCATATATCTGTTTGTGTCCCTGCTTTCAATTCTTTTGGTTATATACTTAGTAGTCAGATTGCTGGATCATTTTATCTATAGTTAGCTTCCAGAGGAACTGCCAAATCATCCTGCATAATGGCTACACCATTCTACATTCCTACTAGCAGTGAATGAGTATTCCCATTCCTCCACATCCTCTCTAACACTTGAGGTTTTCTGAGTTTTTAAAAAATTGCAGCCAGTCTAATAGGGGGAAGATGATGTCTCATTGTGGTTTTGATTTGCATTTCCCTGATGGCTAGTGATGATAAGCCCCTTCTCATGTCCTTTTTAGCCATTTGTATTTCCTCTTTGGAAAAGTGTCTTTTCAAATCTTTTGCCCATTTTGTATGTCTTTTTATTTTCAAGATGTAGGATTTATTTACAAATGCTGGATATTAGATCCTTATTTGCTAAGTGGTTCCCAAATATTTTCTCCCATGAAATGACAGTTGTTGTTTTTTTCTTTTTGAGGTGCCAGTGGCTGGGGACTGAACCTGGCACTCAACCACTGAGCCACATTGGCTTCCCTGAGTGGTTTTTCATTTATTTTGTTTGTTGTTGGGATTTTTTGTTTGTTTGTTTTCAGCCACTGGTAACCAAACCCAGGACCTCTCATATGGGAGGTAAGCACTCAATTGCTTGAGCCACACCTGCTCCAAAAATGACAGCTTTTAAAACACTACTACAGATCTCATATAATTGCTTTAAAAATCACCACATCCTCAACATCTAAATGGACAAATGAAAAGATAATTTACCATTAGAAAATAGAATTTGTCACTAAATATGTGGACAATCAACCTTAAGAGTAATAAAAATATTTTATTGCAATGTTTTGATAAATATATGAAAAAGATACTACTTTCAAAGTGCTTATTAGTAACTACATGGTTTTACACTATTGTATATCTGACACATATGTACCATGTATATTACTCATATACCTATGTTATATGTTCATAATATTTTATCAGCCTCATTTCACTGATATGTAAAATCAGGAAGAGACTGTTACATAGTAATTCCCAATGTCACGTAAACCATATAGAGCAGAGTTTAGTAAACATTTTTTGAAAGGGACAGATAGCAAATACTTTAGTCTTTGCATACCGTATAGTCTCAATAGCAACTATTCGTCACTGTCATTATCATGAAAGTAGGCATAGAGGGTACCTAAAGGGGTGGAACTCTTGAATCCTGAATCTAAACTAATAAAGAGTAAAATTTTTTTGCTGAAAATAATCATTATTTACAAAAACTGTTGATAAACCAGATTTGGCCATTGTTTGCTTACCCCTGGCATACTGCATGTAATAGGGCATGTTGATAGGAAAGAAGGATGGGGGAGGGATAGCTGAACCAGCCTAGAGAGCCAAGGAATTCTATCTCCACCAAGGGATATTGAGATCTGAAAATGGATTAAGAGTTAGCAAGGTGTTCATTGAGAGAAAAACATTCCATGCACAGGGAATTGGCATATGCCAAGAATATGCTGTTACGGGGCATCTTGTTTTGAAAAACTGAAACACCACTAATGTGACTGGAGATCAAGGAAAGAGATACAGTCATACCTCATTTTACTGTTCTTTACAGATAGTGCATTTTTAACAAAGTAAAGTTTTGTGGCAACCCTGCATTGAGCAAGTCTTTAAGGCACCATTTTGCAATCTGCATGCGCTAGCTTCCTGTGTTTATGCCACATTATTATTATATCTCATGGTGATCTGTGATCAGTGATCTTTGACGTTACTATTGTAGTTGATTTGGGGAACGATGAACGGCACCCATATGAGTCTATATGTTTAAACGAAAAATGCTGTATGCGTTCTGAATACCCAACTGACTGGACTTTCCCCAATTTTTCTCACTCTCAGGTCTCCCTAACTCCTCAGACACTACAATATTGAAATTAGGCCAATTTTTAACCTACAATGACCTCTAAGTATTTAAGTGGAAGGAAGAGTCACATGTCTCTCATTTTAAAGAAAGACTACAAATGTTTAAACTTAGTGAAGAAGGAATGTCAAAAACCATGTTAGGACAAAAGCTAAGCCTCTTGTGCCAAACAGCCAAGTTGCTAATGCAAAGGAAAAGTTCTTGAAGGAACACATGGATGATAAGAAAGCAAAGCAGATTTATTGCAGATACGGAAGAGGTTTTAGTTGTCTAGATAGAAGATCAAACCAGCCACAACATTCCTTTAGAGCAAAACCTTATACACAGTAAGGCCCTTATACTTTTTAATTCTCTGAAGACTGAGAGAGGTGAGGCAGCTGCAGAAAAAAGTTTGAAGCTAGCAGAGGTTAATTCATAAGGTTTGAGGAAAGATTCTGTCTCAAAAACACAAAAGTGTAAGTGATGTAGAAGTTGAAGCAAGCTATCCAGAAGGTCCATCTATTACCGTTCTACTAGAAGAAGATGTCATCTAGGGTTTGCATGGTGAAAGAAATCTATAGCTTGGCTTCAAAACTTCAAAGGACAGGCTGAATCTCTTGTTAATAGCTTATACAGCTACTATCAAGACTTTACGTTGAAGGCAGTGCTCACTTACTATTCCAAAAATCCGATGACACTTAAGATTTATGATAAATCTACCCTGCCTGTGCTCTATAAATGGAACAACAAAGCCTAGGTAACAGAATATCTGTTCATAGCATGGTTTACTGAATACTTTAAGCCCACTGTTGAGACATACTGCTCAGACAAACAAGATCTCTTTAAAAATATTACTTACTTTGACAATGCATCTAGTCACCCAAAAGCTCTTATGGAAATGCCTTTTTCATGCCTGCTAAAACAATATCCATTCTGCAGGCAACAATTCAAAGAGTAATTTAGATTTTCACATCTAATTATTTAAGAAATACATTTTGTGAGGCTATAGCTGCTATAGATAATGATTCCATGATTCCCCTGATGGACTTGGGCAAAGTAAATTGAAAACCTTCAGGAAAGAATTCACCTTTCTAGATGTCTTTAAGAATACTCGTGATTCGCGAGAGGAAGTCAAAATATCATTAACAGGAATTTGGAAGAAATTGATTCCAACCCTCATGGATGGCTTTGAGGGCCTCAAGCCATCAGTGCAAGAAATAACTGCAGATGTGGTGGAAATACCAAGAGAAATAGAATCAGAAGTGGGGTATGAAGGTGTGACTAGGTTGCTGTCATCTCATGATAAAACTTTAACCAATGAGGCGTTACCTCCTCTGTGAAAGTGGTTTCTTGAGATGGAATCTACTCCTGGTGAAGATGCTGTGAGCACTGACAACAAAGGTTTTAGAATACTACCTACACTCAGTTGATAAAGCAGCAGTAGGGACTGAGATGACTGATTCCAATTTTGAAAGAATCTATCTTAGGTAAAATGTTATCAAACAGCATCCCACGTTACAGAGAAATCTTTTTCGAAAGGAAGAGTCAATCAATGTAACAAACTTCATTGTTGTCTTATTTTAAGAAATTGACACAGCCAACCCAGCCTTCAGCAACCACCAACCTGATCAATCAGCAGTTATCAACATTGAATCAAAATGCTTCATCAACCAAAAGTTTACCACTTGCTGAAGGCACAGATGACGGTAATTTTTTAGCAATTAAGTATTTTTTAAATTAACGTATGTACATTGTTTTTTAGACATAATGCTATTGCACACTTAGTAGAACTATAGTAACATAAGCATAACTAATAAACATATTAACATAACTATTTTATTTGCATTAGGAAACCAAAGAATTCATGTAACTTTCTTTATTGCAATATTCACCTTACCGTGGTAGTCTGGAACTGAACCTTCAGTATCTCCAAGGTTTGCCTGTACTAATAAGGGAAATCCATACAGAGCACTGCAAGTCATGTTGAGGGATTTTTGTGTTTATTGTAAAAAAAGAAAAAAGTCATTTTGATGGCTATCAGTCTTAGGAATAAGGGTGTCAGACTGGCTTTCTGGAAAAACATTCTGAGACAAAGTGTTGGAAGCATTACAGTCATTTGGTGTGCTCTCTAGAAATACCTTGCAAGAAATAGAGAAAGGCAGAGGGAGAAATTGACCCTTCATCCAATTCCAACCAAGGTTTTAACCTATTTTAGAGGATCTGGTATGGCCCTTCAGAGTCGTCCTAAATTCAGGCATGAAACAAAGACTTTTACAAGTTACGCGGGTCAGTCACTGGCTGAGACTTGCTTTCTGGGACTGGTTAACCTTGGATAGGGCACTTTCACTTATCCTAGGGCAATTCCCTTTGAGGAATTCAGCCTTATGTTGAAAGCAGCAAATATTCCCAGCAGAGGTAGGATAGCTGCTTCACTTTAGGAGAAGGGATCTGAAAGGATCACCAAAGACTAGATTGCCTTAGTGTTTTGATAAAATTACTATGGCTGCAGCATAGAAAATGGATTAGTTGCATAACATGTGGAGGCAGAAAGACAAGTTAATGAGGGAATTACAATGATTCACGTCAAATTTAATTGTCATTTGAATTAGGATGATGATGGCAATGGAAAAAGAGATAACCTGTTAGTATGAGGTTTATTTTGGAAGTACAGTTGATGGTATAGAAATGGATTGGGTATGGAGCAAGAGAGTAACTTAGGACAAGTCATGGTTACTGGTCTGCAGAGTGGTGGAGTGGCTGTGCCATCCATGAGATATGGAAGACAAGGAGAGAGACAGATTGGAGGATAAAGATCATAAGAAAATTTGGGACATACTGAGATTGAGATAACTTTCTTGCATTCAAAGTGTGGTTATGAGTAGTGTGTAAGATTTAATGATTTAAAGTTCAGGGCCAAAAATAAGATTTAAAAGTCATTGCTATAATCCATGATGACTGAAGTCATGTATGTGAATGTGATAACCTGTGTGGAAGATATGGATAAGAAGAAAAGTAAACTTGGAAAAAGTCTTCAAGAACTCCAATATTTAATAACCCAGTAGCAGATATAAGAACAAACCAGGAGATATGTAGTTTAATGGAGGTGAAATTAAGAATTTATTTAAAAATTGAAAGACATTTCTACTGAATTACTAATAAATTAGAGGTTCACTAAGGTAAAAACATATATTTCAATTGGATCAAGGAACAAATTTAGAATACAGATTGGAATGGATTGAAGAATGCATGAGAGGCTAAAAAATGAGAGCCAAAATTTTCTCAAAAATCTATTTTAAAAATTTGGTTTTGATGAAGAGAGAGTAAATGTAGGTATGAGGTAGATCAACAAGTTTTCATAAATTAAATCTGTTTATCAACCGGAACAAGAATCAAATCATTATCAGCAAATTACTTAAAAAACATTACCTTCTTTTCCTTTCCAGTCATTCCCCGTATTGCTAACTACTATCTTGGTTTCTAAAAGCATACTTTTGCCTGTATTTGAACTTTGTGTGATTGGAATCATATATAGTCAATTCTCATTATTTGCAATAGTTATATTCTATAAAGTCTCCATGAATACAGAATTAGTGAACACTGACCAATTGCTTTGAGAGAAAATATAGGTTTAGGTTCCCATGAGCCTCTGGGCAAAACGTTTTTGTCAACCATACAATATGTAACTTTGTTTTGTATGTGTTTCCCTTTAAAAACTCTTATTTAATATCAATTGTTGATTCATTAACATTGAACTCATGGACAATAGTGCTGTAATTCATGCCTGAATGAAGCTTATCAAACACATGCATTTTTTTTTTTTTCATGAGACACATCACAGCCTTCTTGCATTTAGGAACACTGGAGAGCATTTCACTATGCTTGAGGGCCATTTAAAAACAGCAAAATCACCTACTAAAAGCACAGATAGGCAAAAAAGCATGACCTTAAATATACAGCCAGTAGGCCACTTGTTTACAGTATGAGAGATGAAACAAGAAGTTAGAGTGTCGCTTCGTTTGACCTCAATGTATGATGAGAAAAGTATTGTGAATATTAATTTTGGGGTTACAAATTAATTTTAACCAGCAGGCTAATTCACAAATACAGAATCTGCGAATAATGAGGATCAATTTTAGAACATATTTTTACATCTTTTTTCATTCTATATTTTATTTATAAAAAATGTCCATATTCTGGCATGTGGTTGTATATTATGAATTCCTAATATTTTAGAGTATCCCACAATGTATTTATACTGTGTACTGTTGATGAGCATTTGATTAATTTGCAGTTTTTGTCTATTATGAATACTGCTGTAAGAAGCAAACTAGTACAAGTGCTTAAGTGAATTGACATGCATATCTATTTTATATATATAAAAGCAGAATGGAATTCCTTTTTCAAGAGTTATACAAAACTTCAGCTTTAGAAGTCAAGGCCAAACAGTTTTCCAAAGTAGTTTTATAAATTTGCACACTCATTAGGAGAGATTGAAAGTTTCACTTGTTTCCTATCTTTCCCACACTTGGTGGTTTACTTGTTACATTAGTTATTGGTTGCCATTTTGGAGAAGCGATATGAAATATCTCTGAGGTCTAATCATATATTTACTGGCCATTTGAGTATCCGTTTTGTTCTTGTGAAAATTTTTCAAGTATTTTGCCCATTTTTCTATGGCATTGTCTGTCTTTTTCTTATTTATTTGTAAGAATTCATTGTATTTTTGCAATACAAGTGCTCTGTTGATTCAATGTGTTTTAAATATCTTCTCTCACTGTTTGAGTTGCAGTGTCTTCTTGATGAACTAACATTCTTCTTGATATAATTTAATTTGTCTTATTTTTATCAAATATTACATTGTTGTGTCCCATTTAAGAAAATGCCTACTCCAACATCAAAAATACCTTTTCTTATGATCTTTGCCTCTTTAGAGGATTAGGCTTCTCTGTTGTAATATATAACTTATTTAATGAGCATGTTCCACCAAAATAATCTTTTGATTTAATTAGATTGTTCAATTAAAAATTTTCAATGCTTTTGTAAATCATAATTTCATGAGGAAAACATTCTACTTGCATTTTTATAATGATTAAAATATGATTTCAATTGAATTGCAGCATGTTGTGGTGTTCAATAACTAAACAAACCATTAAACAAGAAAATACAGCTGTCTTGGTGGGTAAATAAAATCTATTCTTAAAAAAGGAAAGGCATTTTAGAAATGAGCTCTTAAGGAATAGCTATTCTGCCTTTTCTTCTTTTTCTCCCACACCCAGGCCACAAACTTTCATCAATATCTATGAAATGCTGGCTACTTTGCTGGGTACTAGAATCACAGAGATTCTAATTTGAAGCAGCTATAAATTTTGCACCAGAGATATAGAAAGCCTTTCAGAATGAGAACTTAAGAAACCCCAAAAGGATAAACGAAGAAACACATTTCTGCTATGACTTAGATACGTTTTAAAGTCGCATTTTCACTTTTCTGTATTCAGTGTCTTTATGAACTTTTCTATCACATCAGAGAACTTGAATTTTCAGGGCAATTCGTAGAGCCACTTTGTAATTCCTCCCATGTAATCTACTTTTATTGCTAGTGTCTAAGTGATTAATGATTGTTCATTATGTATAGTTGCTGTGGCCAGACTATAATGCATAAACAACAAGGGGGGGGGGCAGCAAATATATTCCTATTAAAAATAGTCAATGGTTCTTTTCATAAATTAAAACATATATATTTTATATATAACAAATTATTTAGTATTAGTTTCTATGAACATTATGTTATATGTATATTACAAGTACGAAAAAGTAGCAAATAATTCTCAAACCAAATTGTATACCTTGTCACTAATTTATTCCAGATCCATTGCTTCTCTAAATATTCAGTTTTATTATCTTTCTGTAATCTGCAGGTTTCCCCAAAACATTTGTTTTTGTTATTTTATTTCTACTTATTTCCAGTGGTTGGTTCATCATTCAACATTCACCCATTAAACATTTTTTAAATGATCACTATATATAAGCCATTGTATGACACTTTTAGTTGAATTTCTTAATGTTAATTTTTATTATTTGTTTTTTATATTCTTCCAGTAAATATTACCTTGGTACTGGCTAAATTGCTGAACTCTTCACATATCCAATATTTTCTCTTCCTTTCTACTCTGAACTGCCTGTTTAAGGAAAAATAATATAAACTACTTTATGGCCCAGTACCTCTTATATCCCTCAGCCTGTAATTTTAACTATTTTTCAGTTGACTAAACTATAGATTTCAAACTTAAATATGTGTTAAAATTATTTGGGATGCCTGTTAAAATCCAGACTACTGGATTCTATTCTCAGAATTCTCATTTGATAAAGCTGAGTTTGGACTCAAGAGCATGACACACCCCAGGAGATTTTGAACTGAGGTTATTTGCATGATGTAGGTCAGATTTACATAATGCAGCTCTCACTGACATGATAAAGAGCACATTAAAAAAAAATATACTGGGATAGTCTAAAAATAGTTCTGTGTAACTTTACTACTACTTAAATTATTTTTAATATCATGACTTAAAAATTCATATTAAGTAATAATATTTCACTAAGCAGAATTATTCATATCTCTCCACCCCAAGATGTCCATGTCCTAATCCTTGGAACTTGTGGATATGTTGTTACATGGAACAAGGGAATTAAGTTTGTAAATGGAAGTAAAGTTTCTAATCATCTGATTTTAAAATAGGGAGATTATCGTGGCTTTCCTCGGAGTACCCAGTGTATCACAAGGGTACTCACAAGCGGATGAGGGAGGCAGAAGAGAATAGTCAGATGGAGATGTGATGACAGGAGAATGCTTAGAGAGACATAACATTGCTGGCTTTAAAGATGGAGGAAGGAGACCATGAACCAAGGAAAGTCAGCAACTTCTAGAAGCTGGACAAAGGAAGGAAAGAGATTTTTCTCCAGAGCCTTCATAAAGAAACTCAGCCCTACCAATACCTTGATATTATTCCAGTAATGACCGTGTCAGACTTTTAATCTACAGATCTATAAAAAAAATTTTTTTTTTTGTTTTAAACTTCTACCCTTGTGGCAATTTGTTATAGCAGCAATAGAAAAATGTGCAAATACATAGCATGGTTAACAAATAATAAAAATAAACAGCAATAAACAAAGAAGCCATGAAAGGTAACAGTCTCCCTTCAGTTTCACTTACCAGAAGTAACTCCTTTAACCATTGATCTTTTTAGTTCTACCAGTGTTCACTCTCTCAGTTTTAAATATTATGTTTATACTTTTATTTCCTGATTTACCTAAATGAGGCAATATCTATAAATCCTTCACTAAGAATGATTAGGATTAGAAGATTTACACTTGTCTCCAGTTCCCATTTTCTTTTCTAAAAGGTTGAAAACCTTATAGTTGATCTACTGTTTAGATTCATATATGATATGTTCCATTAAATTTAATAAATACCACTAACCACTTCTATTTGAGATAAATATGTTATCCCACTTTAACATTCCACCATTTTACCATTTTTCCCACAGCAATCTTCTGCCAGATTTAGAGTTATATTTATAATGTTTACTTTGTTAACATTTTGATATTTTGTTTAACCATAATTAAATATTTTATATTCTATATATAGGTGGATTTTGAACATTAATCAAGGAATTATCAGGATTTATATTGTCAGGAGCATCTAAATATCATTGTTTTAATGGGTAAAGAGTTTCCTTCATTTTCTAATTTGAATTTATCCCCCTAATTACTTAGTACTCATTTTATTTTTAATTTATTTTTATGTAAACTTTATTTCAACTTCAAAAAATAAAATAACAGACCAAAGGCAACTTCAAAAATTATGGAAGCATTACTTTAAAAAATCCTGTCCAGGCACATTTATTTCATTGAATCTTAAAAATAAACTCAATTGTTCCTCCAGTGCTCAGAAAGATACATAAGTGAGCACAGATTGATTACATAACATGACCAAGGTCACCTTTTTAATGAAGAAAATGAAGGAAAAAAATGCTTAATCATATTCATATCTCATAAAACTAAACTCCATTTTATTTTTGACCTTTAGCATGATATAGTACCTTTGCCTTTGCTACAAAAATATTACAATGTTACTGTTAATTATAACCTGTAAGTTACATTAGTTTTATTTTCCCCATGTATCACTATAACCTCAACACCTTATAGAAGGACATTCTTGTATTTATATTAACCAAAATCATCATCTATCACCAAAATCACTGTTATATATTCCCTATGTTATCTTTAGCTGTCTTTCAATCAATATTAACCTCCCTAGATTACCCCTTTCAGCCACAATCACATTTATAAATTGGCAGTTTTTGTTACACTCATTATAATGTGCTACCATCAATGCCCTTCGTTACCATAGATTTACAATCAACCTTATTAACCATTCTACATACATTCTGCATCAGTAAACTCTTCTCAACCCACATTCTGTCTCCCAGTAACTTATTCTCTTTAGCATAACTCCATAAGTCTACTCATCATATTTAACTCATGTCAGTGGGACCATACAATATTCTCATTTTAAAGTACTCATTTTATATCAGTATGTATATGTGCTAAAAAACTTAAAGTTTATAATATATATTATTGTAATATATTTTATACAGAATATCATTAGCATTGTTTATATATGTATATAAGGTGTGTGCATGTATATATACATAAATATATATATATATACTGATATAACACATATTCCAAAAATGAAATAATGTATTATTAAATGGAGAGTATATATGGAAATAGACTTGTGTAAGGTACTTCTATTTCAAGAGATGAGGTACACAGGTCCTATATAAGTGGGGATAGCCCCAGAGATTGATGGCTAATCAGTGGGCTCTTCATTGGAATCTGTGCTCCTGAGAGTGACAGAGTTGGACTCAAATAAGTCCTCCCTGCACATGGTCCATCAGTTCCTTCTGTTCAAACCTATATGTGATGCTGGAGTTGTTAGGTGTACTTCCAGAAACTGAAGCCTCTGGCCTACTTATGTGCCAGCTGTGCCTGGAATCTCGGTGGAGCTGTAACTCCTACCCTACAGCTCAATGGACTCATCCAAGTAAC
>JAQZBX010030334.1:0-26859 GCA_029593785.1 Cabassous unicinctus | reverse complement strand
TATTAATATATAATGACCTTCTTAATCCCTTATAACAGTTTTGCATTTAAAATCTATTTTTCCTCCCCTGAGATGGCTCCCTTGTCTGTTTGCTTATTGTTTACGCTCATGGTCTGCTAATTGTTTTTGCTCATTGTCTGCTTGTTTGTTTGTTTTTTTTCTGATTGTCTGCTCATTGTCTGTTTGTTTGTTTTTTCTTTAGGAGGAACCAAACCTGGGACCTCCCATGTGGGAGGTGGGCACTCAACTGCTTGAGCCACATCCACTCCACAAAATCTATTTTGTCTGATGTTAGTATCACTACTCCAGATCTTTTTTGGTTACTATTTGCATGGAATATCTTTTTTCCATTCTTTCACTTTCAACCTGGTTGTGTTCTTATGTCTGAGGTGAGTCTCTTGTAGATAGCATATAGATGGCTCATATTTTTTATCCATTTTTAATCCACATATCTATATGTCTTTTGATCGGGGAGTTCAAGCCATTAACATTCAATGTTATTACTATAAAGGCATCACTTACTTCATCCATTTTATACTTTGGCTTTCTGTTGTCATTTCTTACTCTTGTCTGTCTTTTTAACCTTTAATTTACCCTTCCTAATAATATTCATTTCTACACTTTTCTCCAAGTCTCTTGCCCTTGTTTTTTCTTTTCTTGCAACACTCCTTTTTGTATCTCTTGTAGTTCTGGTCTTTTGGTAACATATTCTATGAATTTTTGTTTGTCTGGAAGACTTTGAACTCACCCTCATTTTTTTTTAAAGATTTTTAAAAATTTATTTTATTTATTGCCCTCTGGTGCTGCTTATGCTCACTGTCTGCTCCCTGTGTCCTTTCACTGCACGTTTCTTCTGTGTCTGCTTATCTCCCATTGTTGCATCATCTTGCTGCGCCAGCTCTCCATGGGCGCAGGCTATCAGCTCTCTGTGGGCGTGGGCCATCAGCTCTCCATGGGTGCGGGCCATCAGCTCTCTGTGGGTGTGGGCCATCTGCTCTCTGCGGGCATGGGCCAGCTTGCCCTCACCAGGAGGCCCCGGCAACTGAACTAAGGGCCTCCCATATGGTAGATGGGAGCCCAATCACTTGAGCCACATCTGCTTCCCTCATTTTTGCCGGATAAGAATTCTTGGCTGGCAGTTTTTCTCATTTAGTACCTTAAATATATCATATCACTTTTTCCTCACATCCTTGGTTTTTGTTGAGAGGTTGGCATTTAATCTTATTGAGGTACCCTTGTATGTGATGTTTTGCTTTTCTCTTGCTGCTTTCAGAATCCTGTTGGAGTGTGTTGTCCTTCGATATTGATATTTATGTCTTTCATAAGGCCTGGAAGTTTTTGGTCATTATTTCCTCAAATTTTCTTTCTGTCCCTTCTCTGGTCTCTTCCCCTTCTGGAACACTGACAAGAAGTATGTTTGCACATATCTCATTATCATTCAATTCCCTGTGATCCTGTTCCATTTTTTCCATTCTTTTCTCTTTCTGTTTTCCTGTCTTTTCAAGTTCAGATGTTTTTTCCTCAATATCACTAATTCTGTCTTTGAATAATTCAAATTTGCTCTTATATGTTTCTAATGTTTTTAAAAATCTTATCCATTGTGTCTTCATTCCCATAAGCTCTGTTACTTTTCTTTGCAGGCTTTCAAATTGTTCTTTATGCTCACCAGTGTCTTCTTAATATCCTTTATCTCTTTAGCCATATTTTCCTTCAATTCTTTGAATTGATTTAGGAGATTTGTGTGATTATCATCGATTAGTTGTCTTGAATCTAGTATCTCACCAGGATATTTGGTTTATTCCTTTGGCTGGGCTAGAATGGCTTATAATTTTTTGCTGCTGTCTAGGCATCTGAATATGTTGGTGAGTTAAATCTGCTGGTCAATTTCTCTCTCTTGCCTAGTGTTTTCTTCATGGCTCTTCTTTGATTTTAGGTTCAATTTATTCTGAGTCTTTAAAATTCCCCAGCTTAAGTTATCAAAATTGGGCCAGGGACTCATTGATTTTCTCCCAGGAATTGGGGTTAAGAGAGACCTAAAAGTAGTTTTCTCCTTGCAGTTTCCTGTCCATCTAGCAGATGGTGATTGTCCATGAACCTTTCCACAGAGGTGTTTCTTTCAACCTCCATTTGCCCGTGTTTATGGTCTGCCCAGAGCTGAGATTCAAAGTGGATTCTGCTGGCCAAATTCACTGAAGAGAAACTACTCTCCTCCCTCCACTGGACCCTCCCTTTTCCCAGGGAGGAAGATATCTGTTCCCCTCTCAGTCAGCTGCAGTGGGCCACAGGTTTCATCCAGGCTGCATGCCTTGAGGGTAGGGGATGGGTGCCCTTCCCAACTTCCATGGGGGTTTAATAATTCGTGATTGTCATTTTGGGTACCTTGCTCTCCTGGTAGTTGCATAGCACTGTCCTGGTCTGCTGACCCCCTTGGACAGCTTTTGGCCTTTTCTCTGTTTTTGTGAGAGAGCTGAGTCCTGCCTGCCTACTCCAACACCACCTTCCCAGAAACCTTTCCAATAGTTTTTTGTTTTGTTTTGTTTTGTTTTTAGGAGGTACCGGGGATTGAACCTGGGACCTTGTACATGGGAAGCAGATGCTCAGCCACTGAGCTATACCCACTCCCCTCTCTCCAATAGTTTTTATACTCAGATTTCTATATGACTCTTTCATCCTGCTTGGCTTTTCTAGAAGGGTATGAGCATAACATAAATGGCAGTTTCCTCAGAGATCAGTGTTTTGATATAATGCCATGGAGACCTGAACATAAGGAATTTTTGTCTGTTTTTCTTTTTGCTTACAGAAAAGATCTAATTGGAGTAAGGTCTTATAATTAAGCATTCCATTTTTGGGCTATATTTTTCCATCCTCAAATTTATATTAGGGCCATGCAGTATTACAGAAAAAATTAAGTTTTTCCATTTTAGGCTGTCTAGCTGGAAAATGCTCCAATGTTTTAAGAGGCACCCCAGGGGGGAGTCTGTGGGTATACAGGGAGAGTTACCCATGTCCTGGTCTTTTGCAAGGTCTGTATTGACCTATGAAGGAGGAAGATAAGAAAGGAGAGCTACAGCAGGTCCTCACAGAGGGTTCCTAAATGAGTGTGGGGTCCTTACAAGGGCTCCCGCTTCATTTCCTGGATTCTACTTTGAGACCTGGAATCCTAAGTCTTACTGGCCAGGGAGTACCCAGACACCCTGAGGCCCAATGATTGCTTGAACATTTCTGAAGTTTGAGAGGATAGGAAAATCTGAGGCCCACTAAAATGGCTGTCTAGTCCCCTCTGATTGAGATAGATATGAGTCAGAAGGGTTTCTAACATGAAGAAGAGGATGTGTCTCTGGAGGGTGCTTCTGAGAGTATCTGAGTGATCTTTAGGGTGGTGCAAGCATTTGGAGAGAATGTGCCTCAGAAAAAGTAGGGGTCATATCCCATGACCAACACCATGCCTGGCTCTCCCCAGTGAAATGGTGGGCACACGGGTAACAAAGGAGCACATGGCAGAAAAAAGCAGCTAACTAATGTTAATGCATCACAGGGAGTGGTTAAATGAGAGATCCATGGGCTCAACTGTTTGTAGTTGGACTGCCGATTGCCAGAGAGACAACACAATCCCCTTGAATAGTGGATGGGCAGAGGGGACCTGCTATGTGGGGGAAGAAACTTGCCGTCTCAGAACCAAAAGATGTATTTAAGCTGCAAGAAAAGTAAGGTTGCAAGTTGTAAACAGAGAAAGTGGCAAAGAGGGGTTATTGCATGGCAGTGGGACAGGAAAAGTGGCAAGTGAACTCCTTCTTGACTCAGGTAATTTCCCAGTAACACTCTTACAGGTGGCATTAGCCATCACCTGCGTGGAAGGGAGCTGTGCTCAGCTGGATGGGTCGAGATTATATTGTGTCCAAAAGAACAGAGTGCAAAGGAATAGGTAGGAAAAGACAGAGGCTGGTAGAGGAGGCCGACAGGCCAATACTTAACTTTTCTTGTCCCTTCATAGTCGCCAAAGTCTGATGTCGGTGAAGCCATGGGAGGTTTTAGAGAAAGATCTCAACCTAGGGTAGGAGGGTTTTGACACAGTTGCAAGAAAGAATTCAAGGATTAGTCATATCGTCACAAGAATACTTAATGTAAAATGAAATTACACATTTAAGAGGAGAGTGTGGGCATGCCCATACAAGTCGCATGAATTGTGACTGCTGAAGCTAGCAGTGCTGTTTTATTAAGGCTGGGATCCCCCACCTTTTCCCCCTTCATGTAAATGAAGACTTGTAAGTCACAATGTCCTCATTGGTCTGCCTTATGCAAAAGAAGGATTGAAAACTAACTTTCTCCGTATTTCTGCTCCGTATTTTTGCTGACCAGAGTGAGAATTGTCCAGGGGAGGGGTCAGTGAAGTGTGTGGTGGTTAGGTGATGGGTAGGCCTTTTGTCATCTGGTCTTTTATGGCACTAGGCCTTGGGTAGATGTACCAGGCTTTGGGCAGGTGATTCTCCACTGCAGTTAGGTTTTCTCTGATGGTAATTTTTCCATTGGTCCTGCTCCATTGCTGAGTTATCTCCCTTCTCCTACCTCTTTCCTTACCTCATTTCTACCCAAAATGATTTACAGATTCAGCACAATCTCCAAAACAGTATGGTACTGGCACAAGGAAAGACATAACAGACCAATGGAATTGAATTGAGAGTTCAGAAATAGACCCTCATATCTAAGGCCAGCTGATTTTTGACAAGGCTACTGAGTCCACTCAACTGGGAAAGAATAGTCTCCTCAACAAATGGTGCTAAGAGAGTTGGATATCCATATGCAAAAGAATGAAGGAGGACCCCTATCTCACACCATATACATAAATTAACTCAAAATGGATCAAAGACCTAAATATAAGAACCAAGGTTATAAAGCTCCTAGAAGAAAATATAGGGACACATCTTCAGGATCTGGTGTTAGGTAATGATTTCTTAGACTTTACACCCAAAACACAAGCTACAAAAGAAAAAAAAAATAGATAAATGGGACCTCATCAAAATTTAAAACTTTTGCCCATCCGAGGACTTTGTCAATAAAGTGAAAAGACAACCTATTCAATGGGAGAAAATATTTGGAAACCACTTATCTGATAAGGGTTTAATATCCAGAATATATAAAGAAACCCTACAACTCAGTACTAAAAAGACAAACGACCCAAAAGACTTGAATAGACATTTCTCCAAAGAGGATACATAAATGACTAAAAAGCACATGAAAAGGTGTTCAACATCATTTGCTATTAGGGAAATGCAAATCAAAACCACAATGAGATACCATTTCATACCTACTAGAATGGCTACTACTAAAGAAAAAAAGGAAAATAACAAGTTTTGGAGAGGATGTGGAGAAATAGGAACACTCATTCATTGCTGGCAGGAATATAAGATGCTACAGCCATTGTGGAAAACAGTTTGGCACTTCCTCAGAAAGCTAAGTATAGAATTAACATATAACCCTGCAATCCTTCTACTAGGTATATACCCAAAAGAATTGGAAGCAGGGACTCAAACAGATATTTGCAAGCCAATGTTCATAGCAGCATTATTCACAAATGCCAAAAGATGGAAGCAACCCAAGTGCCCATCAACTGATGAATGAATAAATAAAATGTGTTACATACATACAATTGAATATTATTCAGCATTAAAAAGGAATGATGTTCTAGTTTAAGCAACAATAAAGATGAACCTTGAAGACATTATGTTGAGTAAAATAAGCCAGACACAAAAGGACAAATATTTTATGATCTTACTGATGTGAAATAATTAGAATAAGCAAAATCATAGAGTTAGTATCTAGAATACAGTTTACTAGGGACTGGGTAGGGGGTACGGAATGGGGAGTTAATGCTTAATTTGTACAGGATTTCTATTTGAGTTGATTGCAAAGTTTTGGAAATAGAGGGTGGTAATGGTAACACAACATTGTGAGTGTAATTAACAGCATTGAAGTATATATGTGAATGTGGCTAAAAGGGAATTTTAGGTCATGTATATGATACTAGAATAAAAATTAAAAGAAAAAACATAGGACTGTACAATACAGTGAACCCTATTTGTAAGCAATGGACTATAGCTAATAGTACAGGTATAAAAATGTTCTTTTGTGAATTGTAACAAATGTACCACAGTAATGCAAGGTGTTAATAATGTGGGATGAGTATAAGGGAATGCTGTATTTTTTACATTATTTTTCTGTAAATCTACACTTTCTCGAAATAAAAATTTTTTTTCTTTTAAAAAGATCATAGATGAGTAACTGCAAATGTACACAGGGATCTTCTGAGGATGATAGAAATGTTCTAAAAGTGTATTGTGGTAATGATTGCACAACTCTCTAAATTAACTAAAAGTCACTAAACTGTATACTTAAAATAAGTGACTTTTATGGCATGTAAATTATACCTTAATAAAGATGTTTTAAAATCCTCCTCCTCCTCCTCATCATCCTCATCCTCATCTCAAGTGGCTTACTCTGAAGGGCTTACAATGATCTACAGGCCCTATGTGATCTGCCCTGCCCTTTTACTAGTTCCTTTCTCCCTTAGTGCTTCCTTGCTCTTTCTTGCTCTTCCTCCAATGGGCTAAGCCACTCCTGAACTCAGGGCCTTTGTACCTGCCATTTTGCTAGACATCCACAAGGCTTCCTCACCTCTTTCAGGTCATTACTCAAATGCTCCCTTCTCAGTGAGGCCTCCCCTAACCTCTCTATAAAATTTTCCTCCCTCCAGCACTTCCTCACCCTTTCTTGCTTTATTATTTTCTATAACACTTACCCATTGGATCTACCAAATCTTCATAATTTTGTATTGTCTGCCCCCTTCCACTAAAATTCAAGCTTTATGAGGCAGGGTGTGTTTTTGTTTTATTTATTGCCTATAGCAGTACCAGGCAACAAAAGCTGCTGGAAAATAAATGTTGAATAAGTAGATGACTGAATGGTGTCTCCAACACAGTGCCTTTAGGGACCAGTTATGCAACATAAACGTGTGAAGTGGTTGCAGGGTGGGGACCTGGGGCCTTGCACAACCTCCTAAAGGCATTAATTTAAATTAAAATGACAGCAATAACAATCACAAAACAATCCCAGCTAAAGAAGTCCATCCCTATATGCCAGACCAGCAGACTTCTGGCATGGACTTCCTTAGACTTGCTTTTACTAAATGGCTCTTTGAAGAGATGCTCATGGTCTTTCCGGAGGGATCTTCTAAGAAATAGCTCCTCAAAATCTACTTCCCCCGGTCTGAAGACACTGTTGAGACATTGCTCATTACACCCTATCTGTAGAAGAAATTTCTTCTTGTGGTTGGTATTAGGCCAGGTCTGTGTCAAACAGTCTTTTTTTTTTTTTTGAAGATTTATTTATCCCCCCTGCTGCTTGTGCTTGCTGTGTCCATTTGCTGTTTGTTTTTCTGTGTTTCCTTGTCTCCCTTTGTTGGGTAGTCCTGCTGCGTCAGCTCACCGCGCCGCACGGGCTGGCTTGCCTTCACCAGGAGGCCCTGGGAAGTGAACCCGGGGCCTCCCATATGGTAAACGGGAGCCCTATTGATTGAGCCACATCCGCTTCCCAAACAGTCTTATTTTTTAATCAGACCCCGTGACTCACGAGGCTGGTCATTTTTCAGCTAGACAATTTAGAGCTGTATTTAACCCTTTGTTAGTGTATAAGACTTCCTGGTATGCATTTGTGTGTTTACCTCATTCCTGATTCCATTTTATGAGTAGTCCCTTTTTTCCCTTGCCTCATCTTTCTTAATCATTGCTAATTTTTGTTATCTTAGTATATTTTATGTATATTTTAATTAAATTCTTTTTTTAAAAATAAGCTTGAGTGTAAGTAAATGAATGGACATAATATTAACTTGCTCAGGCTCCAGGAATAGAAAACACCCAGAAGAAGTAGAATGGTTTCCTTTTGTTTTTAACTGCTACTTTCCAACTCAGAGGTATCACATGCTCTGATCATCACTGGAAATCGAGAAAGAACTAGAAGTGGGGAGAGAAATACAGCTGGCAATCTAAGAGGGGGGAAGGGAGAAGTGAAGAGATGGAAGAGATGGAGGGGGGAGATGGAACCAGGTAGGGAGTGGGGGCAGGGTGCAATACAGTTTTTCCCAAAGCAGAATGAAATGATCTCTTCTCAAAGAATTGGATCCCAGCTCTCTCATTATAGAAGATCAGACTCCAAGCAACACAAAGGGCATTTCCACAGTGACCTAACTACCCACGGGCACTGTGCTCACCATGAGCTAGAGTGCATCTTCTCCCGTTGGGTTGTTTGGGACTGACTAATTGTCCTTTTACATGTCCAGGTTCTGGGCCCTTGTGGTTTGCTCATGACTCACAGATCTCGAGGCATGGGTTACCCCACCCAGTGACTGGCTACACCATCGCAGTCAAGCAGCCACTCGTTGTTGACTGCTATAGGCCCTCAGAGACTCCCGTAGAACATTTCTCAGAGCCTTCATAGTTATTGCCAGGACAAATTCAACCACATGCCTAGCCATTTGCTGAGCTGTGAGACCCACAGCCACCTTGACACCAGGGACAGAGAGCACAGTGGGTTTATCAGAGGGGAGGAAATAATTGCTTCTGATGTGACTCCATCTAACCCAGTGTCTTCCCCAACCTCGTGCTTGGCTAATGCATTTATTGCAGGCACAGAGTAAATTTTTCAACCTTGCCTGATTTGTTCTCTCTAATAGCTGTATTTATTCTAATACCTGGGTTGATTGTGTGTTCACTGATTGCATGAATATTCCTCAATCTCCCTCCTGGAGGGCTGGAAGCTTGAACACTGCCTGACAGCTACAAGCTCTCTTTATGACAATTAGCAGCAGAGTTGAATGCTTCTATTACTTTTTCTGTCTTGTTCTCTTCTTGCTTTCATTAAACATGCACACACACAATTTTAATTTTCAAAAAAGGTTCACCTACCTACTTGAGATTTTCCTGTCTTTTTATTGGGACATTTGAGTAATGAGGTAAAAGACTGAGCCATGCAGGTAACTGGGAGATGTGATCCAGGTAAGCGGAACTCGAGTGACTGCAGAGGCTGCCAGGAAGGGGGCGCTGTGCGTCAAAACAGTCTAGAGGCCCGTGTGGCTGCAGCTGAAGGAGGCTGGCAGGTGCAGATTATGTCTGGCCTTGAAGGGCCTTGTGAAGAAATGGGCACTGAGGAGCCATTTGAAGGTTTTTAGCAGGGGAGTGACGTGATGGTATTTACAGCTTAGCTTGCTCACTGCAGCTGCTGTGAGAACAGATGGGAACAAGCAGGAAGCGGGGAGCCCAGCTCGATGGCTTCTTGTACTCCTGGTGGTGGCCTGTGCCACCCTCAGGGCCACTGGTCCTGTGTTTCAAACCATCAAGAATGTCAAATGTGGAAGTTTTAAATTGGGTGCCTTTTATTTTAAGTTTTAGAGTAGGATTCAATAAATGCTTATTTGGTTTTGTTTAAAATTCTATTTAGAATGATAAAAGTAATATTGGTGAGTTGTGTTACACTTTCCAGGAAGTATTTTTTATATTTACTGCTTCATTTAGTCTTTTTAACAAATTGATGAGATAGATACCCATGTTAATTTAAATTATATCTATATAATGAATAAGTAAAAGGTAAAAATCCAATAATTAGATGTTAAAAAAAAAAGGCAAGTAAATCACTCCTTGCCTCTCTCCAGCTCCACTCGTACTCAGAGGCCATTGCTTAAGTTTTTGAGAGTCTATTCATAAATCATCTAGCATATAAAAATATGTAACTTATACCCCTTCCCTCCAAATGGGATCACACAATACATTCTGTTCTGCATTTTGTATTTTTTTCAATTACAACTATATTTTGGTGCTCTTTCCAGATTCATATAAAAAGACCTATTCCCAGTCTTTCTAATGTTTGCATAACTTTCCAAGGTATGAATGTATTATATTTTAAACAACAAAATATGAAAAGCTTGTGAGATAGAGTTATTGTCATTTTATAAATGAGGAAACTCAGGTTCAAAGAGATCCAGTAACTGGTCCCACATTTTGCAGTTAGCTAGAGAGCAAACACCCAGGTCTTCTGACTCTCAGTTCCTTGTCATTTCTGTGAAAGCATTAGGAGTGAGAGGAACAGAATCCCCTGTTTCAAAATTTTACTGGTGGCCGCTTTTACACTCTTGCCTGGCCACAAGGAAAATCTCGCCCCTCGTTACCATTCTCAGGTTCCCGTCCGTCAATAACCTGCTTTTATTTTCTCATACAATTGCCAAGGGTCTACGTGAGGAAGCTCTAAGAGAGGGAAGCAATTAAGATGGTAGATTTGAGACTGCCGGGCAGAGCCATTGCAATGGTCACGCTTAGGAGCCACTAGCTTTTCTATTTGGGCCATTTCCTTCAGCAGACAGGCAAAGAAGTCCTCTCTTGTCTTTTCAGGCATTTTGTATTTTCAAAATAAACAGATCCTAGTTTTTAAAGTTATAAACACAGTGCCTGTTCATTGTAAAACATATACACATACAATACACACATATGTAAAATAGAAAATAAAAGTTTTACGTGTAATTCCCCCACTGCAGAGAAACACTGCAACAGTTTGTCTCTTTCCACACTTTTTTGTACATCTGCATGCATGAATATGTACGTGTGTGTGATGTGTGTTTAATATGCTTCCTTTTTCTAAAGATGGAATTGTGCCATTTGTATTCCTCTACACCTCCTTTCTTTCTCTGACAACATGTCATAGCTATTTCCCAGGTTGCCTCATTCTTTGAGACTCATTTTTTTAAAGACTCTAAATGACTCTATTAAAATGTTTTAATGACTTCATAATATTTTATAGCCTGGAAGTACCATGATTTATTGATGGTTACTTTGGTTGTTTTCAATCTTTCACTATTAAAAATAGAACCCTGATAACCATATATGTGCATATTTTAGATCCTCAATTATTCAACTCATCATTGGGTAAAAACAGATCAGACTTACAGGCTGGAAGTGAGGGGAACCAGGCTTCTTTTCCAGCTTTGCTATCTTAGGTATGTCCTTGCTCTACTGTGTGATGTTAGGAAAATCCCTTCACCTCTCTGGACCTTCCCCCCCACCCAGCCCCCCAATTGTATAAAAAAATTAAAATAAACCCCAAAGTAGAAAGTGTTTGCAGAGGAGTCCTTGCTATGTGCAAAGAGGCACATAACTAAGCACTGTGGGAAACTGAGGACAGCAAGCCTGTCACTTATCCCCAAACAGCATCAAAACCTGGTGACATGACACATGCAAGTGGTAGGCTGGGAGGCTCTGGGATCCTTCCCAGCACCCCATCCAGAGAAAAGCAGGGTCTTGATAATAAATGGGAAAGGAGGGCAATTTGGAGACAGCATTAAAAACAGCACAGAGGTGACAAAGTGCCAGGAAGCCGTTGGGGTTAGTGGGGAGGACAGGAGCTAAAAGGTTCATGTGAGATAGCAATAAATCTGGAAAGAGAATTCAGTGGTGGTAGGATCTTGAATGTCAAGAAAAGGAATATGGACTTGGCTTGATTCTTAGGCAATGAGAAGTCATGGAAAATGAGGGCGGGACTGAGAATTCATAGAACCAAAATGCCCGTTCCGTGACCTGTGGGTGGCCTGTGGTTTGTGCAACAGGTAAAAGGTGTGTGTGTATGTGTTTGTGAGTTTACATTGTGATAACACCTTAGAATTTAATTGCTGGAAGGGTATGCAGAACCCATCTAGCCCAACCCTTTCAGGAAACCATAGCCTAGATGGAGGAAGGACCTCATCCAGGTGGCAGGTACAGCTGTGGACACAGACCCCTGGTCTGAGCCAGTCTGGGCCCCGGGCCAGGCCACACCAGTGACTGAGCCAGGCTCTAGCTCCATTATCCATTTGCCAATGGCCTGTGACGTGGCAGCTTGGAAAAAGCACTGACCTTGACATCAGAGATCATGGTTTTAAGTCCAACTCTGCCCTGAATGAGCCTCCCAGAATCCCCACCCCAGACCCACAGTTTCCCTCTATGGAAGACATTGGATTAGAGCTTACGATGTTTTCCCCACCCTCGCCTTCTGAATCATACTTTTGTGTGTTTTGAAAAGCCCTTTGGTACACATTAACTCTTTTAATTCTCAACCAACCCCATGAGTGTGGATGGAACAGGTGTTACCTGATTTTACAGATGAGGAAATGAGAGTTTGGAGGATTAAATGACTTGTCCTGGGCTATTCAATGAGTAAAAGAGCAGAATTCTCGTTTTCGTACCGCTAGTCCAGTGCCCTTTGCACTACACCATGCCACTGAAAGAAAATAATTTCTCTTTAGCTTTGTGTTTATTAATTCAGATTTCCTTCAAACAAGTTCTACCCATACCTAGATCAAGTACTTCATATAGGAAGTACTGAACAATGTGGGGTTAAATAAGAGAGGGGAGGATTAGTGAAAAGAGAAGACCTTTTTGGAGCAAATAAACCACTTGGCTCTCTGGCTTCTTTACAATTTATATTCTTCTGTGTTCCTTTCCAATCTGTATATATGACCCCCTTTATATACCTTTGTTTGTTTCTCTGGCTGTATCTATTAAATTTAAATGGGAAAATATTTTCATAATGTCATCACAACTTTGTTTAATAACATGTCTTCTCAGCTTGAAATGCATGGCCATTGTGTTGCTATGGTACAAAGTAATTCAGTATAAAAAAAAGGGAAGGGTGAGGAGAAAGTAATGCATGAATAAATTAATAAATTGAGCTGGTTGTTTGTAAATACAGTTACTTGCAAACCAGCTTCTTAGGTAATACAAACTTAGAAAGAACTTAGCAGAACTTTCTAACCAGGACTTTTTGGTGAAAGGAAAAGTAACCTCAGTTGAGAAATTGGAAGCCGTGAACACAGTACTGACCTGACACTCTCAGGGCTTTGGAGGCTGATCTTTTTCTAGATCTTTCCTGATCTTTATCACTGGAATCAGTGTGTTTCTCCTTCATTTCACTTAGAGTAGGATTCTTTGCAGACATTGAGAGATACTGTTTACATCTTTGGCACTTTGAGGGCACAGAATGAGGCTAACTTGAAATAATCTTCTCTGGGCAATACATTCTTAATCTTGCTGTTGGGAGATTCAAGTTAAAATACTAAGCAAAACAAGTAAACAACAATGAACTATTCAATAAATAGTCAGGGAACAGTGGGTTAAATCTGGGAAAGCATCTTAGTTTCCTTCCTTTTTCTCATTGGTTTGTAGGAATTCTTTATTCATTCCAGAAATAAGTCATTTGTTTTATGTGTTGCAAATACCTTCTCCAATTCTGTAGCTAGTCTTTTCATTCTCATTCTCTCTTTCTCCTTCTCACTCTCTCCATATTATGCATTCTGTTCTGCACCTTGTCTTTTTAAAATATATCCTGGGAATTTTGGTACATAAAGAGCTCTCTCCGCCACCCCCGTCCCCTGCAATAGCTGCATAGTGTTCTGTTATACAAATTTCCCATAATTAATTTTAATTAACTTGAATAAACCTTGTTGATGGACATTGAAGTTGTTCCTACTATTTTGCTATTGCAAACAACAATGCAATTTAAAAATTTTAAATACATTCAAGTACTTCTGTACTTGAAATGGCATTATGGGGGTCAAAGAGTAGGCACATTTGATATTTTGATAGCTAGTGTCAAATAGGCTGCCCTCTTTGGCTGAGTGCCTGTTTCTGCATGGTTTCAACTATGTGGTTTTGTCAGACTTTTATTTTTGAAATCTGATACATAATAAATGGTGCCTCAGTATAGATTTTTTTTTTTAAAAAAAGAAGTGTCATAGAGGTACGCTTGACATCAAATAAACAGCACATATTTAAAGAATACAATTTAATAAATTTTGACATATTCATACACTTGTGAAGTCATCACCACCATCCAGATAATGAAGATATCCATCACCCCCCAAAATTTCCTACTGCCCCTTGGCTATTCCTACCTCTCGCCCTGCCCCAGCCCTCTCCTCCACAAACAGCTGATCTCCAATGATCTGCAGCTGACACTATAGATTAGTTTGCCTTTTCCAATTTGTTTATTCATTCACCTGTTGATGGATATTTAGGATGTTTCCAGTTTTTGCTATTGCAAATAAAGCTGCTATGAACATTTGTGTACAAGTCTTTGTATGGACATATATTTCTTTTTCTCTTTGGTAAATACCTTGAAGTGTTATGGCTGGATCATATATGTATAACTTCTTAAGAAAGTGCCAAACTGTTTTCTGAAATAGTTGTACTATTTTCCATTCCCACAACAGGGCATGAGAGATAAAATATTTCCACATATTTGCCAACATTTGCTATGCCCTGGCTTTTTAATTTTGACTATCTTGATTTTTTGTTTAGTAATTTTAAAGTATAATTTCAAGTGACAATGAAGAGTATGGGGGATGTCATCTGCATTTGCTATTTTGTTTAACTCATAGATTTCGTTTTTGCCTCAAATTAATAATGTAGAAATTAAATGGCTTCTCTTGAAAGTCACCTAGGTCTTTAAACAATAAGCAGATGTTCAGCCTTGAGTGACAGTTCTTCAAGATCCATGAATAAACCCTTCCAATCCCCCCAGGCTTTGAAGAATCTGAAAAGAATAAATATTACTATGTCTTACATTGCCAGGTAATCTTCTGTATATCAAATAGATATTGGTTTTAAAACTGAATCATCCACAAAAGGTCACATATCATATGATTCCTTTGATATGAAATATCCAGAATAGGTAAATACATAGAGACAGAAAGCTGATTAGTGGTTGCTAGGGGAGGTGTGGGGTGTGATTACATAAAGGGTCTAGGCTACTTTTCTGGGGTGATGAAGTTTTGGAAGTTTTGAAACTAGAGAGAGGTGGCAGTTGCACAGCATTGTAAATGCATTAAATGCCACGGGATTGTATACTTTAAAATGGTTAATGGTATGTGATGTGAATTTCACCTCAAAAAAAAACAACAAAAACCTGTATCATCACTGAGAAGACTATAACTTTACTTCCATGCCATTCCTACTGCAAGTGAATATAATTATGAGGAAACATCAGGAAAATCCAAGTTGAGGAGCATTCTACAAAATAACTGGCCCATATTCTTCCAATATATCAATGCCATGAAATACAAAGACATAGAAATGTTTCAGATTAAAGGAGATGAAAACTAAGTGTAATCAATGATCAGGGATTTATTTTTGCTATTATGGGCATTATTGGACAATTGGCAAAATGTGAATAAGGCCTGTAGACTAGATAATAGAATTGTGTTGATGTTCATCTTCAAGTATAACTGTCCTGTGATGATGTTGCAGAATGTTCTTACTTTTTGAAAACACACACTGAAGTATTAAGTAGTAAAGAGGAACCATGTCTGCAACTGACTCTCAGTTTGGAAAACAAAATATTAAAATTTGAGGAATCTAGGATAAAAATAAATATCCCACTGTGAGTTGTCTCACTAAGGCAGCTAAGGATGCATGGACACCTCCACTGCCCAGCAAAGTTTGTTCACCTGGAACAGTGACAGTCATCTGGATCACTACCCATTCCTTTGTGGAGAGGCCATTTGATATAGGTTGTAAGAAAACAATATTAGTGATATTGAGCACCGACTTTGTGCAAAGCGATTTCTCTACATTATTCAATTTATCCTTGTAATTCAATTTAATACTTTTGCTGTGGGGAAAAATCATGTTTTAGAATTAAGGAAATATGTTATCGATAGGTAGAATTGATAGACTTTGTAATGTATTGCCATGAGAAGAAATTTGGTGTCAAGAATGACTCCAAGGAGCGGATGTAGCTAAAGCAGTTGAGCGCCCGAATACAAGATCCAGGTTGATGATGGCTGTAGTCTAGCAGCAAGAGATCCTAGAAGGAATGAAGCAGTAAGGAAGTCCAGCCCCAGGAAAAGCAATGGATTTATCCCTTAAAAGGAGCTCTTTCAATAAATTGGTGGACCTAGGCATCAGATTTCAGAAGTCCAGACGCAATGAAAGTGGAGAAATGGATGTAGTGGAGGAAGAAAACATAATGGAAAAGTTTGGTGAAAAAAGGAAAAAGAGATGTGGCAAGAAGCTGGAGGGGTGAGAGAATAAGTCAAAACCCAAGGAGAGAAATACCTGAGACCACTGGCATTTCAGAAAGGAGCCCTGATGCCCAGGCAACGTGGAGGGTGAACTGCAGGGTGGCTGGTGCTCAGGTAATGAAAACCAGGCAGCAGGCAATGGTGGTAAACTTCATAAATCTTAGTTGTAAGGACAAGTACGGGTTACCTATTTGATTCTTCCATCCAATGGAAAAATGTAGTGTCTGTAGAGAAACTACCTTTAAATTTTCCTATGTGAGAAGGAGGAAACCAAATTTCTCAATGTCATTAATGTCTATAAGTAGACTAATGCATCCTGGAAAGTACCTGAGCATTCATTCATTCATAAAGCATACCTTAAGGAGCTATGTATGTATAGGTACATATGTATGATATATTAATATTCATTAATATATAATTTATAATATATTAATATTAACAATGTGTTGATAGTCATATTGCTAGTGTCAATAATGCCTAGCATCTACTGAACACTTAGCATCTTCCAAGTTCTAGAACTGCACTTCACCTAAATTGTCACAAAACCCCTATGTGATGTAAATATTATCATTCCCATTTTAGAGATGCAGATACTGACGCTTATAGAAATGATACAATTTGCTCAGGAGTTGGTGGAGCTGGGACCAAAGCACAATTATATCTGAGACCAAAATTGTGCTTTGTGCAAACACTACCCAAAATGGCCTCACTGCAGCCTGTTAGCACCTTAACTACGACTGACTCCTGCTTTTAGTTATGGGAGCATAGAGAAAAATGGGGGGTTGGGGAGGAGGGAGAAGAGAGAAGGGGGAAGCAAAAGGAAGAATAGTGAATGAGGTGCTTGAAGACAGCTGGGATTTAAAATTCTTTTCCGCCTAGATTTTTTACCACCAACAGTTCCTTGTTCATAGTTCATTTACAAAGGACTGTTGCTCAACAGAATGACTGTTGGTTATGCAGCAACTGCCCAAACATTTCCAATTATTATTTAGAGGCAAGCTCCGTCCTTATTAGACAGAAGTAATTAGTTGAAAGTACTGACTCCTGAGGAGTTCAAATCTATTACTTTGACCCAGAAAATAGACACTGTAAGCACGCTGGGCAAAGAGCACGAAGCCACCACTAAAACCCACTAACTGAGGGAAAGTTTGAGGGAGAAGCCCGTGACGCACCAGATGTTTCAGTGAGACAGCTGAGGGCTGCTCTGGTGGGGATGGCGGTGCTGTGAGCCCAGGAGGTGTTCAGGACAAGGCCTTCTCTGCAGTGGACTTGCTCCTCCCCAACCTGACCCTCTCAGCCCTTGCTCCCGGAAGCCTTTGGTGTTGTCCTCACACTCATCTGTGTGTGCAGCACCCCCCCTCTTTTTTAACATCTGTCCCTGTACGTTAGGGTCAGGAAGATGGCACTGTCTCCTCATTCCCCGTTTCTTCTTTCAGACAGTGATTATCACCTTCTTTTAAGCCACCACCAGCCAGCACTATTGCCTGCTGTTTGTATATATTAGCATCACCTACAGATTCCTTAAGCATCTTGGCCCCTGGATCTCGGGCTCCCCATCCCAGATATCCCCAGTGTCCAGATGAGTGACTCATCCAGCGTCTGGCCTCACTGTGTCTTGACCTCCTCTCCACATCAGCAGCCTACTTGGACAGGTTTCCTGGCAGAACCTAAAATTGCAAACCCCAAAGTTCCTTCCTCCAGCAATGACCTTCTCCACATCCTCCTTCCTCCTAAACCTGCTGTACAATAGCATCTCAACCACTGGTTCCTCAACCCCTCCCCATTCCCCTATATCTTCATGTGTTTCTCTGTCCAGCCTGGACCTATGTTCAACCTTTTCTCTGTTCTCATAAACTTCCTTCTTTCTTCTCACCCCTGATTTTCTTTTCTGGACCCTAGTTAAGCTCTAGCTTCAGGTAAACACAGGTGCAGATTTCTTGTACATGTGAACCTAAGCTTTCTAAATAGGGCTGGCAAAAACAAAATAAAATTCAAATCAAATCAAATCTTAGAATCACATTCTTTGAATATTTTACAAAGTTGTGATCAACTTTAGCTGGACCTTAAATACTGCTTGATGATTCTTTCATTTACCCCTAGTTACTCTCTTTTTCATTCTTCCCAGCAGTTTGGAATTATTGTCATTTGCATCTTCCTTGTGCCACATTTTTCCTCAATGACCTAGGCTTCCATTTCTCTGAGAAGATTGTGACATAAACTTCTTCAATTCCTGCCCCTCATAAAACCTCACCACAGCCTCATGCATTCTCTTCAGCTGCCACCATGTCTCAAAAGAGGAAGTATCCCTTCTCTTGGCCAGGACTGTTCTGTCCACCTAAGCACTTGCTGTCATGCCCTGCACCAATAATCATCCTTTCTCTACCCTGTCTTAAATTTCTCCCCATCCTCCTAGTTCCGCCATAATTTAACTCAAGCATCCTCAACCTTAAACACCACAAACAAATAAAACCTCTCTTTCTCTCCTTCTCCCCTGAATGTCCTTTCCACATTGTTTGGACTTCCATTTTAGCACCAATTTTCATTCTGCCTACGTGGTTTCATGACCTTATTCCCCTATTATATTGTAAACTTCTCTAGTGCAGGGTTTTTTTTTTTTCCAATTATCAATTTTGTATATTTTATCTATCTACTTCCCCCATTCGACTGGATCACGGGAATGACATTTATCCTTCTCCATGAAGCTCTGGCCCATTGAGTGCAAACCTGATGTAAAACAGTTGGAGGTCATTGTACCCTGCTGGAATCTCCAGCAATTCATCTTGAGACCTGCTCAATTTGTGTCAATAGATGGGAACAAGGATGGTAGCAGAGCAGCTTCATGTTTTGGTGGAAATTACTGCAGGAAACTGCAACGAAACGGTGTCTTTTTAACCTGGAACCATCACAGGACAGGAGTGCTGGGAAGTGCTAACTGTTTTCAAATTGCTAAAATTGCTAGAGTTTCTGTCCTGACTGCCCTTTTTCGTCAACCAGAGAGAAAAAGAATGAGTCAAATTGCAGTAGTATTTGTTGCAAGTGTTCACTTCACAAGGGTTGTTTAGACAGGAATCTCTGTAGTGGGAATAATTCACACTAGCATTTGGAGAAGATGAGCATTCAAATACTTCAGGAATGCAGGTGTGTTGAGCCGGAGGGACATAAGAAAATGCAATTGGGTGTGTATTGCATTCAAATCGAGAAATGTAAATATCCTGGACAAACAGCTCTTTTCATTGTGAAGATAAAAAAATTAAGTAATTAATTGATTCAATAGCTTTTTATTTAACCTCCTATCATGGCCAGGGTGCTGTTCTGGGCACTGGGAACATAGCAGAAGTAAAACTGAGTCCCTGCCCTTATGGTCAGTGAAGTCCAGGCTGAGGAGGGGACATCTGAGGAGAGGCCTGAATGAAATGAAGGATCAAGCATGAAGGGCTGTGGGGGCAAGAGTATTATCCAAAGAAAGGAAACTCCATGTGCAAAGGCCCTGAGGCAGGAGGTGCTGGAATGTTTGAGGAACAGCAAGGCAGCTAGTGAGTGAGGGGCAGAATTAGGAAGAATGTAAAGATATAGTCAGAGATGGGAGTGCAGGACCTGTAGGTAAAGCTAAGGGCATCACGTATGTGAAAGCACTCTGCAAATCCCAGTTGCTGCTCAAGGGATTAAAAGAGAATTAACTTATTCAAGTACTTAATAATTAATTAATTAAAATAGAATTGACTTATTCTGTTCATCTTAAATATCCACTAATATATGAGACTGTTGTCCCAAAAATTTCTGTACCCATCTGAAGCACCATGGGCAGGTCACAAGACATATCCCTGCAAGTTCCAGCAGGGCATGGTAACCTCTAATTGTCATAGGGAAGAAACACTTTGTTATGTATATTGAGTAAATATTTTCTCCTGGATTAATGTTTGTCATTTGACTCTGTGGTGCTTTTGCCATATTGAAATGTTTAATTTTTATACTGACAAATTTCTGTTTGTTTTTGTTGTTTTATTTATAGCACCTGTGTTTCTCATCTTGCTTTAGAAGATTGCCTCTACCCTGAAGGAATATAAATATTTGCCTCCATTTTTCCTGATATTTTTATATTGAAATGATATTTTGTTCCATTTGAAATAGATTTTGTGTATGGCATGAGAAATGTATCTGTTGGGGATTGAATTGTGTCCACCAAAAGGCATGTTTAGGACCCAAACCCTGGTCCTGGGTATGAACACATATGTAAATAAGATTCTGAAGATATTATTAGTTAATTTGTTCCCAAACTGACTGAAGGTAGGCTTTAATCCAATATGTCTGAAAACCTTATAAGCAAAGGAAATTGGGCATGGAGAGAAGCCATGGAAAAATCCAGAAGCTGGCATTCAATGGAATCCAGAAGAGAAATGAGAAGATGCTGCCATGTTTATTGAGATGTATCAGAAAAGCCAAATCATACCAAAGATTGCTGACCAGCCAGAAGATAACAACACTAGGAAGAAGCAAACCTTTTAGCCTCTGAAACTGTGAGCCAATAAATTCTTGTTGTTAAGCTGACCCATTGTATGGTATTTATTTTAGCATCTGGGAAACTGAAACAGAGCTTGGTACTAGAAAGTGGAGCGCTGCTAAGATAAGTACCAAAAATGTGGAAATAGCTTTGGAATTGGGTAATGGGTAGAGGCTGGAAGAATTGTGAGGTGCTTGATAGAAAAAGCCTGTATTGCTTTGAAGAGACTGTTGATAGAAAGTAAACATATTTTCAACAAGGCTTTAGAAGGAAATGAAGAATGTGTTATTGGAAATTGTAAGAAAGATGATACTTATAAAGTGGCAGAGTAGTTGGCAAATTTGTGTTCTGATGTTGGATGGAAGGCAGAACTTGAAAGTAATGAACTTGGGTACTTAGCTGAGATTTCCAAGCTAGATGTAGAAGGTGCAGCCTAACTTCTCCTTGTAGCTTATAGGGAAAGAGATAAACTGAGGATTGAATTGTTAAGCACAAAGAAACCAGCAACTGATGATTTGGAAAATTCTGAACCTATCCAGATAGTATGCTCTGAGACTAAGGCCAGAAGTAGCTATACAGGGACCTCCCTAAGCTTCCGGGAGGTGAGTACCCAGAGGACAGGGCTCCACGAGAGGTTTAACTGAACAACACTTAGCTAAAAAAGGTGCGGCTGAACATGGATCCAGTCAGCCATTTCTATGGAAGTCAGGGTTGGAGATGCAATTATTGAATTGCATGCGAAGGTGACAAGGTTTTTTGCAAAATTTGAATGTGCAGAATCACTGCCAGCCTGGACTGAAAGGTATAGAGAGGGACAAATTGAAGGAAGAATGATTTCAGGGACAGAACTATGGAAGCAAAGGTCTGGACTGAAGAGATCTCCTCTGGCCAAGAGAGCAGGTCCACTCATGTGTGGAAAGGGTGGGTCTGCCCCTGGGTGTGGAAGGGGCAGGCCATCTGCTCCTGTGCTTGTACTGTGAGGACAGAGCACCCCCTTGTTCAGGAAAAGTGCTGTCAGCCCAGTGTTCAGAGATGGTGGGGCCTGTGCTCCAGTGTTCAGGGAGAGTGTGGTCCTGCTGCTCCAGCAAGCCCAGGGGACAAAGAATCAAGACATAGATGACTCTCAGACATTGAAATCTAACAGAGTTTGACCTGCTGCCTTTCAGACTTGTTTGGGCTTGTGACCCCTATTTTCCTTCCAATTTTTCCCTTCTGGAACGGGAATTTTCAACCTATGCCTGCCCCTCCATTGTATATTAGAAGCAGGCAACTTGTTTTCTACATTTCACAGATCTATCAGACTGAGGAATTTTGCCCAATGATGGACCACACCCATGGCTGATTTTGATGAGACTTTGTGTGTAGCATTGTTACTGAAATGACATCTTTTGGGATGTTGTGATGGAATGAATGTATTTTGGATGTGAGAAGAACATGTCTTTTTGGGGTCCAGGGGTAGACTGTTGAGGATTGAATCACATCCCCCCTAAAAGGCATGTTCAGGTCCCAAAGCCTCATCCTGTGGGTTTGAATCTATTTGTAAGTAGGACCTTTGAAGATGTTATTAGTTAAGGTGTGGCCAAACTGAATGAGGGTGGGCCTTTATCCAATATATCTGAAGACCTTATAAGCAAAGGAAATTGGTCAAGAGAGAAGCCATGGGAAACTCAAGAAGCTGGAAGTCAAAAGAACTCAGAAAAGAAAGAAGACACTGCCATATGCACTGCCATGTTATAAAAGAAAAACTTTTCATGCAATTTAGGATCTCACAGCTTTATTGAATGATTCATGAATTGGGCAGTATTCCAATCAGAAAGATAAGGGAGTTCCTCCAAAGGGGTAGAAAGAGGAAGCTCACATAGGGCAAATGTGGAAGCAAGTGAGGAAAACTTCTGATTGGCTGATGTTAAGTTTCCACTTTACAGGGAGAGGGAGGGGAACAGTCTTACAACGTGGAAAGTGGATATACATTGATTAGTATGGTATGCTTGTCCATTCTAATAAGCTCTCTCTACGAAGCTGAAATTAATTTTATCACCAGATGTTGCTTAACAGCATCCCTGTAGGGTGTGTTCCATTTTTTCAGAAACCCCCTGCAAGACAATTGTTTTCATCTTCTGGAAGAGCCTTTTGGAAAGCTGTCTTTTCCTGGCAATGCCTAATGCAGGCAACCATTTTATTTTACCTAACATGTGTGACAGAAAAGTCAAGGACCAAGGATTGCCTGCTGACAGCCCCAAAGTGCCACAATTCTTGGGGGAAAAGCATTGCCTTGCTGACAGCTCAGTTTTGGACTTCTCCTATCCTCAAAACCATGAGCCAATAAATCCTGTCATTAAGCCAACAACAGGGTTTGTTTTAGCACCTGGGAAACTAAAACGGTATCTAAGCTTTATTTTCTGCCAGATGGAGAGCCAATTATGCTGGAGTTATTTATTAAATAAGGCCTGATATGTATTATATGAAAGTGAAAAATAATGAAGGCTGGGTTTTCTTAAAGGTCAGGCTAGCTGCACAGTAATAAATCAATCACTCCAGAATACTTTTGAGAGCTTTCTAAGGGCAAGGTCCTGTAAATGATAAACTTGAAAAAATGTTCTTTCCCACCCTAAGAAGCTTAGCCTGGGATCAGAGATGGGGCACATACATTTAAATACCTCCTTCTTTAGTTATTGTATGGGTCTCTACCCACCAAGACAATGCCCCATGACCACTTGAATATATTCATATGCCATAAGGGCATGCCCCAGGTGAAACCCTCCCCACACAATCCCCCATCACCGACACCATGCACCAGTGATTCTCCCCTGCTACAATTCCTGCTACATTCTCTAATAAAGCAGCAAGAATCCCCAGAGTACATGGGCAGTGCTTAGTGAAGGAGGACAGAACATTACGCTAGGCCCTTGATATTGATGGTTGTACTTATGAACCTTTTCTCTAGAAATTAAAACAGCCTAGTATTATATATTGCCTCAGAGTTACCTCCTGAAAGCCTCCTTGTTGCTCAAATGTGGCCTCTCTCTAAGCCAAACTCAGAATATAAATACGGTATCTTCTCCCTGGTGTGGGACATGACTCCCAGGGATGAGCCTCCTTGGCACTGAGGAATTATTACCAAGCACCAACTGGTGATGCATTTAGAAAAAGCCCTTGACCAAAAGGGGAAAATATTAAATACAAATGAGTTTTTATGGCTAAGAGATTTAGCCATAAATTGGGAGGTCATTCCAAGGGTTACGCTTATGTACGTCTGAGCAGGATCTCAGTGACTGCCATAGTAAAAAGAGCCTCAAATAGCAGGTCTCATGATGGCTCTAGAGACATCTAGACACTAACAGCAGGACAGACAATCTCAGAAATTTGGCACCCTGTCAGTGGGCCTTACTTTGGAATATATGCTCCCCAATGCAACAGAGTTAGACTCATTTATAATTTCCCTACACATGACTCTTCTGTCCCTTTTATTTGAACCTATAATTAGGACATACTCATTAAATATATGTCCCAGAGACTTAAATCTTTGGTCTATTCATATGCTGGTTAATCTCAGCGAGAGTTGCAACACCTACTCTCCAGTTCATTGGACTCGCCCAAGACAACTAATATTGTTCATCCCAAAAAACAGAGAGTAGCTACAATTGCAAGCAAGACAGCTCCATCCATCTGCTCATGGAATCTAAGCTCCCTCTCAATCAGAAACAGAGTGGACATCACCATCCCAAAATTCCTAAGATTGAGGAATGAACAAACATAAGGGGGGAATGCAACTATGGACTTAAGTAGACTTATGATTATTCTAGCAATGGAAGAACTTGTAACATTGATATAAAGGCAGTGGTCACCAGAGGTTCTGAGGGGAGGCAGAGGGAAGAACAGGTGTAACATGAGGTACTTTGGGGACATCGGAACTGTCCTGCATGAAATTGTAATGATGGATACAGGCCATTATACATTTTGTCAAAACCTATAAAATTGTGTGGTGCAAAGTGTAATCTGTATTAGTAGCAATGCTTCAATATGGGTTCATCAGTTGTAACAAATGTACCATACTAATGAAGCATGTTGTTAATGGAGGAATGTGTGGAAGGAGAATGGGGTAGAATATATGGGAATCCCCTATATTTTTGATGTAACATTTTTGTAATATAAAGCTTCTTTAAAAATAAAAAAAAATTAACTAAAAAAAAAAAAAAAAAAACATGTTCAAATACTAAAAAAATTAAAAAATAAATAAATAAATAAATGACTTTCTTCCTAGCTTCCTTTACTGTCCCCTCAAACATTGGGCCCAGAGATTCTATTTTGGTCTTCTTACTTTCTACACTCTATTGACTTACAGTCATGACCTCTACTCCCCCTCTGTGCTGATAAAACCCAAAACCTTTCCCCTCCCAGTCTTCAGTCTTGTACCCCAAACTGTCCACCTGCATGTTCCATGGAAACTTCAAGCCAAAATGGAGTGCAATACCAACCCCTCCCCACCCAGCTGTTCCTCCTCCTGTATTCCCTTATTTCTCTACCAGCCACCAAATATTTACCTAGATTCTGGACTTGATTTAACCCAAGGTGATATAATTGAATCTCCACCATAACTATGAATTGTGGATGGTCCTACATTGAAAGGAATAAAGGGGAGGTAAAAACTTCTTTCAATTTTCCCTAACCTATTCCCATGGGTTTCATGTGTCACCCTCTCAAGGACAGTGGTTAAACATCTGAACCGTAAAGTCAGAAAACCAGAATTCATATACCAGCTCTGGGTAAGTTACTTAATCTCTATTTTTTTTCATCTGTAAAATGAGAATATTGATAATAATAACAATAACTTCACACAATTGCTACAGAATTAAATGAATAAAGAATTTAGTGAAGTCTTGTCCACAATGAGCACTCAAGAAGTTTTAGCTGGTATTAGAAGAGTTTATTTAGAGATTATTTATTAGCAGAAAAGTATTCAAAGAAATCATTGCATTCCATATTCTCAAATTCTGAGAGCATTTAGTCAGCACTCAGTAATGATTCGTCAAAGGACCAAATGAATGGCAGTGACTGTGGTATTGGGAACTTCTCCAGGACCATAGCTTAACTACTGCTTCTGCTCCAGAATCTGAAGTTTCTTTTAAGGGAAAGGAAAGGAAAGGAGATATCAAAACAAACAAACAAACAAAACAAACACAAATCTGAATAATAATAATTCACACTTATGTAGATAGCACTTATTTTTTGTCCAGGTACTGCTTGTAGTGCCCTAAAGGCTTTACATATATTTATTTTTTCATAATAACTCTATGAGTTAGGAACTCATTTTTAATGAGAAGTTAAATAAGTTGCCTAATCTTCTTTTTTTAAAATTTATTTTATTTTTAAAGAAGCTTTAGACTACATAAATGTTAAATCGAAAATATAGGGGGATTCCCATATACCCCACCCTCTCCCCCTCCCATACTTTCCCCCATTAGCAACATCTTTCATTAGTGCGGTACATTTGTTACAATTGATGAACACATAGTGAAGCACTGCTACTAACCATGGTTTATAGTTTACATTATAGTTTACACTTTGCACTGCACAATTTTATAGGTTTTGACAAAATGTATAATGGCCTGTATCTGTCACAGCAATTTCGTGCAGGACAATTCCAATGTCCCGCTAGTACCCCATGTTACACCTATTCTTTCCTCTCCTTCCCCTCAGAACCTCTGGTGTCCACTGCCTTTATATCAATGATGCAAGTTCTTTCATTGCTAGAATAATCATGTCTACTTTAGTTCATAGTTGCCTTCCCCCCTTATGTTTGTTCATTCCTCAATCTTGAGGATTTGGGGATGGTGATGCCCACTCTGTTTCTGATTGAGAGGGGGCTTAGATTCCATGGACAGATAGATGGATGGAGCTGTCTTGCTTGCAGTTGTAGCTACTCTCTGTTTTATAGGATGGACGTTGTCCATCATCATCCTTTTGTTAGTTGTCCTGGGCGAGTCCGATGAACTGGAGGGTAGGTGTTGCAACACTGCTGAGATTCAGGGCTCAAATGGCATATGAACAGACGGAATATTTAAGTCTCTGGGGTCACCTAATCTTCTAAAACTAAGAAGTAGCAGAGTCGAACCCAGGCAGCTTAGCCCCAGAGCCTGTGCCTATAACACCGGATTGTGCTAAGTGAGCAGAATATGCACAATAGCGTCCTTTGCCATCTCCGGAGCTTAGAAAGTTGCTGCATCAGAGTGGATATTAGCTTTCTCATTGGGCTTATTCCCAAGACCAGTTC
>JAQZBX010030333.1:0-26860 GCA_029593785.1 Cabassous unicinctus | reverse complement strand
CTGATTGGATAAAAGCGCCACCCATTGATGATGTAATCTCCCTGATTGATGCAGATGTAATCAGCCATCCACGCAGTAAACTCACTGGTGATTGAAGTCCATAAATGCTCTTGTATTACAATTAGCCCAGTGCTTGTTGGAACAAACACCTGGACACAATTACCTGGCCGAGTTGACACATTAGCCTAACCATTACACCTAGAAATCAAAAATACACTGAAAGCACATAACAGCAGATTTGAACAGGCAGAGGAAAGAATTAGCAATGTGGAAGACAGTACCTCTGAAATCAAACAGATAGCAGAAGAGATAGATAAAAAGATAGAAAAAATCCAGCAGGGACTTAAGGATCTGAATGACAGATGCACAAACATATGCACTATAGGCATTCCAGAGGGAGAAGAGAAGGGAAAGGGGACGGAAGGAGTGTTGGAAGAAATAATAGCTGAAAACTTCCCACCCTATTGAGGGAGATGGAAGTACATGTCCAGGAAGTGCAGTGCACACCAAACAGTATAAATCCCAACAGGCCTACTCTGAGACACATACTTGTCAAATTGTACAATACTCAAGACAGAGAATACTGAAAGCAGCAAGGGAAAAGAGAACTATTACATACAAGGGAAGCTCAATAAGATTAAATGCTGATCTTTCATCTGAAACAATGGAAACAAGAAGGCAGTGGTGTGACATAGTCAAGGTGCTAAAAGAAAAAAACTTCCAGTGAAGAATTCTCTATCCAGCAAAGGTGGCATTCAGAAATGATGGAGAACTCAAAATATTCACAGATAATCAGAAATTAAGAGAGTATGCCAATAAAAAACCTGCCCTTCAAGAAATACTAAAGGGAGTGCTGCAGGTTGAAAGGAAAAAACAGGAGAGAGAGAGTGTATAAACAACTGAAAAGGAAGCGGGTGTGGCTCACTGGATAGAGCCCCCGTTTACCATATGGGAGGCCCGGGTTCGCATCCCGAGGCCTCCTTGTGAGGGCACGCCGGCCTGAGCGGTGCGGTGGGCTGATGCAGCAACCTCACGGCAGGAAGCGGGTGTGGCACAATGGATAGAGCACCCGTCGGGTTCGCTTCCCGGCGCCTCCATGTGAGGGCAGGCCGGCTCGCGTGGCGCCGTGGGCTGATGCGGCAAGACCTCACAGCAAGGGAGAGATAAGCAGACACAGAGAAGACACACAGCGAATGGACACAGCAGCACAAGCAGCAAGGGGGGGATAAATAAAATAAATAAATCTTTAAACAACTGAAAAGACAAAAACAGAAATAAAAACAACATATGACATACATAAACTCAAAGAAAATATGGCTAATGTAAGTAATTCCTTAACAGTAATAACACTGACTGTTAATGGATTAAACTCACCAGTCAAGAGACACAGAGTGGCAGAATGGATAAGAAAATATGACCCATCTATATGCTATCTACAAGAAATCCACCTTAGACCCAGGGATTCAAGAAGGCTACAAGTGAATGGCTGGAAAACAAGTTTACAAGCAAACAACATCCAAAAAAAGGGTGGAAGTAGCTATGCTAATATCAGATAAAATAGACTTTCAATGCAAAACTATTTTAAGAGACAAAGATGGACATTATATATTAGTACAAGGGGTAATCTTTCAAGAAGAAAGAACAATCATAAACATTTATGTACCTAACCAGGGCACCTCAAAATACATGAGGCAAACACTGGGAAAGCTAAGTGGAGAAATAGATGACTCTACAATTATAGTGGGGAACTTTAATACACCATTGTCACCATTATACAGAACATCTAGACAGAGAATCAATAAAGAAACAGACTTTGAAGAGGATCTGGACCTAATATACATATACAGAACACTACACCCAAATACAGTAGGGTATACTTTCTTCTCAGGTGCACATGTATCATTCTCCAAGATAGACCACATGCTAGGTCATAGAACAACTCTCAATGAGTTCAAAAAGATTGAAATTATACAAAGTAATTTCTTTGACCACAATGGAATGAAGCTGGAAATCAGTAAGGACCAGAGAACCAGGTTAGACACAAATATATGGAAATTAAACAACACACTCTTATACAAACAGTGGGTCTCAAAAGAAATCAGTAACTACCTTGAAATGAATGAAAATGACAACACAACATATCAAAACCTATGGGATGCAGCAAAAGCTGTACTGAGAGGGGAATTCATAGCCATAAATACATTTACCAAAAATGAAGAAAAAGCTAAAATCGAAGACCTAAATGCACACCTAGAGGAATTAGAAAAACAACAACAAACTAACCCCAAAGGAAGTAGAAAGAAGGAAATAACAAAAATTAGAGCAGAATTAAATGAAATAGAAAATAAAAAAGCACTAGAAAAAATAAACAAAACCAAAAGCTGGTTCTTTGAGAAGATCAATAAAATTGACAAACCCTTTGCTAGACTAACAATGAAAAAAAGAGAAAAGATGCAAATACACAAAATAAGAAATGAGGAAGGGGATATCACCACTGACCCCCACAGAAATAAAGAGTATCATAAGAGGATACTTTTAAAAATTATATGTCAACAAGAATGATAATTTAGAGGAAATGAACAAATTCCTAGAAACACACAAGCAGCCTACACTGACAAAAGAAGAACTTGATGAACTCAACAGACCAATCACAAGTAATGAGATTGAATTTGTCATCAAAAACCTTCCAACCAAGAGGAGCCCAGGACCAGACAGCTTCACAGGTGAATTCCATCAAATATTCTGGAAAGAACTAACACTAATCCTGCTTAAACTCTTCCAAAAAATAGAAGTAGAAGGAACATTGCCTAACTTATTCTATGATGCCAACAAGAAAGGAAAATTACAGATCAATCTCTCTAATGAACCTAGATGCTAAAATCCTCAACAAAATACTTGCTAATCATATTCAACAACACATCAAATGGATTATACACCATGACTAAGTGGGTTTCATCCCTAGTATGCAAGGATGGTTCAACATAAGAAAATAAATCAACGTAATACACCAAATAAACAGATCAAAAGAAAAAAATCACGTGATCATCTCTATAAATGCAGAAAAAGCATTCAACAAAATACAGCACCCTTTCCTGATGAAAACACAGCAAAGGGTAGGAATAAAGTATCATTCCTCAACATGATAAAGGGTATATATGAAAAACCCACAGCTAACATCATATACAATGGTGAAATCCTAAAAGCTTTCCCTCTAAGATCAGGAACAAGACAAGGATGCCCATTATCCTATTTAACATTGTGTTAGAAGTACTTACTTGAGCACTTAGGCAAGAAAAGATATAAAAGGCATCCAAATTGGAAAGGAAGCATTCAAAATTTCACTATTTGCAGATGACATGATCCTATACATAGAAAGCCCTGAGAAATCTACAACAAAGATTCTAGAGCTTATAAATGAGTTCAGTAAAGTCGCAGGTTATAAGATCAATGCACAAAAATCAGTAGCATTTCTGTACACCAATAATGAACAATCTGAGGAGGAAATCAAGAAAAAAATCCCATTTACAATAGAATCAAATACCTAGGAATAAATTTAACTAAAGATGTAAATGACTTATAAACAGAAAACTACACAATACTGCTAAAGGAAATCAAAGAAGACTTAAATAAATGGAAGAATATTCCCTGTTCACAGATGGGAAGACCAAACATCATTAAGATGTCTATTCTAGCCAAACTGATGTACAGATTTAATGCAATTCCAATAAAAATCAACACAGCATTTTTACCAAATTGGAAAAAATAACTATGAAATTTATTTGGAAGGGCAAGCAGCCCTGAATAGCCGAAGACCTATTGAAAAAGAAAAATGAAATTGGAGGAATCATACTACCTGACTTTAAAATATACGACAAAGCTACAGTGGTCAAAACAGCATGGTATTGGCACAAGGATAGACATACCAACCAATGGAACTGAATTGAGAGTTCTGATATAGATCCTCACATATACAGTCATCTGATATTCAACATGGCCACCAAACCCACTCAACTGGGAGAGAATGGCCTCTTCAACAAATGGTGCTTGGAGAACTGGATATTCACATGTAAAAGAATGAGAGAGGAACACCATCTCACACCTTATACAAAAATCAACTCAAGATGGATCAAAGATCTAAATACAGAGCCAAGACCATAAAGACTTGGAAGATAATGTAGGGAACCATCTACAGGACCTTGTAATAGGAAATGGCTTCATGAACTTCACACCCAAAGCACAAGCAGTGAAAGAAAAAAATAGATAAATGGGACCTCCTCAAAATTAAAACCTTTTGCACCACAAAGGAATTTGTCAAGAAAGTAAAAAGACAGCCTACCCAATGGGAGAAAATATTTGATAACCATATATCTGATAGGAGCCTTAAATCCAGAAAGAAATCCTATATCTCAAAAATAAAAAGACAAACAACCCATTTAAAAAATGGGCAAGTGATTTGAACAGACACTTCTCCAAAGAAGAAATACAAATGGCTAAAAAGCACATGAAAAGATGCTCAACATCACTAGCTATTAGGGAAATGCAAATCAAACTACAATGAGATACCATCTTACACCCATTAGACTGGTGGCCATTAAAAGAAAAGAGGACTACAAGTGTTGAAGAGGATGTGAAGGAATGGGAACCCACACCCACTGCTGGTGGGAATGTAGAATGGTTCAGCCATTCTGGAGGACAGTCTGGTGGTTCCTCAAAAAACTAACTATAGATCTGTCATATGATCCAGCAATTCTACTGCTGGGTATATACCCAGAAGAACTGAAAGCAAAGCAAGTACACGAACAGATATATGCACACCAATATTCATAGCGGCATTATTCACTATTGCCAAAAGTTGGAATCAACCCAAATGCCCATCAACAGATGAATGGATAAACAAAATGTGGTATATACATACAATGGAAGATTACTCAGCTGTATGAAGGAATACAGTACTAACACATGGGACAACATGGATGAATCTTGAGGACTTTATGTTGAGTGAAGCCAGCGAGGCATTGAAGGACAAATATTACATGACCTCTCTAATATAAATTAAGCAAATCTAGCTGACTCAGAGAGCTAGAGACTGGAAGGTAGGTTTACAGGAAATAGAAAGAGAAAAGAAGATTGTGAACCAACACCCACATGGCCGAAAACTATGATAAGGTGGAAGTGAGTTCTTGGGCAGTGAAGGGATATGACAGGGGTGTAGGGATACTATTGTGTTAGGTGGTGCAAGCGTGACAGGGGGGTAGGGTGGGAAGGATGGTTTGGACGGTCCATCGAACTGGGGGGAGGGTTGGGGGAGGGAGCAGGTGAACACTGGGGATTGGTGGGTGCATGGGTGAGACTGCAATAATGAGAGAACCTTTTTGGCAATGTGACAGAGAAGGGTTGCTGGTTTGGGGTGTTGGTTGGGGGGGGCATTTGGGAGAGGGCACACCTGTGGCAGTCTTCAAGAGAGTGTGTGAGTGATCATTTTGTCATGGTGTGCTGTATCAATCGGGGGAGACCTATATAATGAGTGGGAAGCAGTTGGACTCCCATGCTGGGGAGGCCCAATGTGTTCTCAAGCAGAGGGGAGGGTGTCTCTTGAGAGCATGGGCAGTTCCTAATAGTGGAGGACAGACTAGTGTGTCAAGCCCTGAGCTTTGTAGCAAATATCTATGAACTTTGTCCTTCGAGGAGTGAAGCCTGGTAGTTGTCGTGGAGAAGGGAGGAGTGGAATAGATGAAAGAGGGGGTATTTAGAAGGTAATGGAGGTGTTCTGCATGATCTGGCAATGATGGATATAGGCCATGTTAAATTTCATCAAAAATTTATGGAAGTGTATGGTCTAGAATGTAAACCATAATGTAAACCATTGACCATAGTTAGTAGGTATGTTTCAATATTTGTACATCAGTTGTAACAAGTGAACAATCCACATGTAGAATAGTTATTGATAGGGAAGGGGGAAAAGGGGAAGGATGTTGGGTATATGGGAGTCCCCTATATTCTGTATGTAACTTTACTGTGACCTAAAACCTCTTTGAAGACAAAAAAAAAAGAGAGAGAGTGTATGTGTAAGATACCGAGGAAGAAATGGAAGAAAATGACACTGTACCTACAGGACAAGAGATATTACAGTGATGAAAGGCAAAATGTCAAAGAAAAAAAAATTTAATATTTTTCATTTTTTAATTTATTTTAGTTTTAGTTTTTCTAAATTATTATGTATCTTATTTCTTATGTTTAAACCTATCATTATTATTTCATTTTCCTATTAATCGAATTTGGCAATATTCTTGGCTTCATTTCTGAACAAGTTTTGGATCACAGAAAGGTTACAGCTGTGGCAGGGAAGGATCAATGTTGTGGGGTGTTGGTGATGGGGGATACATGGGAGGAAGTTCACCTAGGCATACATATAAGGTATATAAATATGTTTGAATGTTCAAGGGGCATTGCCACAGTGGGTGGAGATTTGTACAACAGCTGAAGGATTGTTGAATCCCCATCCTGGGAAGCTCTGCCACATTCTCTAATGGAACAACAACAATCCCCCAAGTATGGGGACAATGACTAGTGAAGAAGGATGGTCCATTGATGGGCCCTTGATGTTGATGACTAAGCTTGTGAGCCTTTTGCTTTTGGGTTTGTAACTTGGTCTAGTGTTGTAGGGTGCCTAGGAGTTGCCCCCTGAGAGCCTCCTTGTTGCTCAAATGTGGCCTCTCTCTAAGCCAAACTCAGCACATGGATGCATTACCTTCCCCCCAGTGAGGGACATGACTCCCAGGGATGAGCCTCCCTGGCACTAAGGGATTACTACCATGCACCAGCTGGTGATACAACTAGAAAAAGAACTTTAATAAAAGTGGGGAAATGTAAAGACAAATGAGTTTACATGGCTAAGAGACTCCAAAGTGAGTCAGGAGGTCATCAGAGAGGTAACGCTTATGCACATCTCAGCAGGATCTCACAGGCAGCCAAGGTGGACACTACCCCAAACAGTGGGGCTCCTGAGGGCTCCAGAGACACCCAGATCCTGCAGTCATGCGGATAGCTCCAGAGTTTGGTGCCTTACCAGTGGGCCCTACTTTGGAGATTGTGCTCCCAAGTGTGACAGAGTTGGACTCAGATATGACTTCTCTACACATGCCTCTTTTGTCCCCTTTGTTTGAACCTATAGTTGGTGCTGGAGTTGGTAGGTGTACATCCAGGAGATTTGAATCTCTGGGCTGTCCATGTGCTGGATGAACCCTGAGCCTCAGCAGAGTTGCAGCACCTACTCTCCAGTTCGTTGGACTCACCCTGGACAGCTGACAGGGAAGTGAGGATGGATGGCCACAACACCAAGGAACCGAGAGAGTCTACAATTGCAAGCAAGAGAGTCCCATCCATCAGCCATATGGGATCAGAGTCCCTTTTCAGTTAGGGGTGGAGCGGGCATTACCATTCCAAAATCCTCAGGATAGGGGAAAAAATTATGGACTAGAGTAGACTTACTGGTGTTCTGCTATAGACTTATTGTGATTCTAGCAATGGAAGAAATTATATCATTGATGTGGAGACAGTGGCCACTGGAGGTGCTGAAGGCAGGGAGAGGGAAAAAGAGATGTAATATGAGGGCACTTTCAGGACTTGGATTTGTCCTAAATGACAATGCAATGACAGATACAGGCCATTATATATCCTGCCACAACCTGCAGAATTGAGTTGGAGAGAGTGTAAACTATAATCCATCATTAGTGGCAATCCTCCAGAATGTGTTCATCAATTGCAATGAATGTACCACAATATGAAAGAAGCTGTTAATGTGGGGAACAGTGGGAGATGTGGGGAGTGGGGCATATGGGATTCCCTTATATTTTTTATGTAACATTTTATGTAATCTAAGAATCTTTTAGCAAAAATAAAAGATATATTTTTTTAAAAAACCACAATGAGATACCATTACATACCCATTAGAATTGCTGCTATTAAAAAATAAATTAACTAACAAATATGGGAGAGTATGCAGAGAAATAGGAACACTCATTAATTGCTAGTGAGAATATAAAATGGTGCAGCCACTGTAGAAGATAGTTTTGTGGTTCTTCAGAAACCTAAGTATAGGACCCCTTATGACCTAGCAGTCCCATTACTAGGTCTATACCCAAAAGAATTGAAAGTAGGTGCTCCAACAGATATTTGCATACCAATGTTCACAACAGCATTATTCACAATTGCCAAAAGATGGAAGTAGCCCGAGTGCCCATAAACCAATGAATGGATAAATAAAATGTGGTATATACATACAATGAATGTATTAATCAGCCAAAAGAGTGCTGATACAAAATACCAGAAATCTGTTGGCTTTTATAAAGGGTATTTATTTGGGGTAGAAGCTTACAGTTACCAGGCCATAAAGCATAAGTTACTTCCCTCACCAAAATCTGTTGCATGTGTTGGAGAAAGATGGCTGCCGACGTCTGCAAGGGTTCAGGCTTCCTCTTCCTCTTAAGGCTCCATGGTCCCAGCTTCTTCCAATATCAGCTGTAGGCTGGGAAAAGTCTCATCTCTGTCCCAGCTCTCCAGGCTCAGCTGCTCTACTCTCTCCACAAAGCCAGATGTAAACTATCAGGCAAACAGCTAGTCTCTCATCCCCGGGCCTCTGCTGTACCTAATGGAGCCTCTTCTCTTTCCTCATGTATCTGCTTCTCTGTGTATTTACACTCCGGGGCTCTAGCATTAAAACTCCTACCTCCCTTCTCTGTGGCGCAGTTTCTCTGTGAGTCCCTGCCCACCAAGGGGGCAGGGATGCAATCAAAGCCTTAATCATTATTTAATCAAATAAAAGTGAAACCTGTGAATCCAATATAATCTAATATGCCCAGAGGAATAGACCAGTTTACAAACATAACCCAATATCTATTTTTGGAATTCATAAACAGTATCAAACTGCTACAATGGAATATTATTCAGCCATAAAAAGGATTGAAGTTGTGATCCATGCCACAACATGGACACATCTTGAAGACATCATGTTGAATGAAATAAGCCAGACATAAAAGGGCATACATTGTATGATCTCACTGATTTGAAGCAATTAGAATAAACAAATTCACAGAGTCAGAATCTAGAATATATTGTACCAGATGTTGGGGTGGGGAGAATAGGAAGTTAAGGCTTAAAGTGTACAGGATTCCAGTTTGGAATGATGGAAATGTTTTGGTAATGGAATGTGGTGATAGTAGCACAACACTGTGAATGCAATTAACAGCATTGAAATATATAACTTAATATGATTAAAAAGGGAGATGTTAGATTGTATATATGATAACAGAATAAAAAAACTTTTAAAAATTCATGGAACTAAACTGCACAATGAACCCTGGGTTAAACTATTGACTTTAATCAATAGTACAATTATAAAACTGTGCTATCATCAAATGCAAGGTGTTGGTGTTGGGGTGGTATATGGGAATCCTGTATTTTATGCATGATTTTTTTGTAAACCCACAGTTCCTCTACTTAAGGGGAAAAATCAATTGTATTTCTATATATTAACATAAAGAGTCACAAATTGTAAAGATTACCATATGTGATACCATGTAAAAATGTAAAATACTTTGGAATAACTCTCAGAAAAGATTGTGCAATACCTGAACACTAAAAACAATAAAATCCTGCTGAAACAAATTTTGAAAGACCTAAATAAAAACTATATTCATGCTTCAGAAGACTCAATATTGTTAAGATGTTAATTCTCTCCAAATTGATCTAGAAAGTCTATGCAATTTCAATCAAAATCCAGCAATTAACAAACATTCTAAAATTCATATGAAAACACATGGTACAAAATAGCCAAAATAATTCTGACAATAAAAAAAAACAAGTTGGAGGGCTAACAGCACCTAATTTCAGGACTTACTATAAGGGAGCAGACGTGGCTCAAGTGATTAGATGCCTCCCTCCCACATGGGAGGCCCTGGGTTCGGTTCCTGGTGCCTCCTGAAAGGAAGAGGAGTACACAACAAACAGCAAGTGCAAAACCAACAAGGGATTGGGGAGAAATAAATAAATAAAATAAATCTGTAAAAAAAAAAAAATACAGCTGCCCAAACAGTTGTTGGGAAGCGGATGTGGCTCAAGCAATTGGGCTCCCACCTACCACATGGGAGGTCCCTATTTCGGTTCCCAGTGCCTCCTAAAGAAGACAGCAAGCTGGCATGACAGGCAGGCATGGCAAGCTGATGCAACAAGAGATACAAGAAGAAAAATACATAATGAGAGGCACAAAAAGCAGGGAGCAGAGGTGGCTCAAGCTATTAGGCGCCTTCCTTTCATATCAGAGGTCCCAGGTTTGGTTCCCAGTGCCTCCTAAAGAAACAAGGAAGATGAACAGACACAACAAGCGTAAACAATGAGGGAGTGGGGAGAAATAATTAAATAAATCTTTTTTTTAAAAAAAAGACTTGCTATAAAGCTACAGTAATCAAAACACTGTGGTATCTCATAATATAGATCACTGAAGTAGAATAAAGAATCAAGAAATAGATCCATAAATATATGGATATTTATGATATATCCTTATATTCAACAGATATAAATGCATATCAGTGGAGGAAGGACAGTCTTTTCACCAAATGGTGCTGAAACAATTGGACAGCCATATGCAAAAACACACACAAACACACACACACAAATACACACACGTGCAGAATTGTGATCCATACAATAATTAATTCAAAGTCGACTAAAAAAAAAAAAAAAAAAAAAGTGGACTGTGACAGTTTGAAGCACTTTTATTATGAATTCCAAAAAGAAAAAGATTATGTTTTTGAACTAATCTATTATTGTGGGTATTAGACCCTTTTGATTGGACTACATCGGTGAAGCGTGACTCAGGTTGAGTCTCTGCCCTCTTACTGGAGCTGATATAAACATAGACACAGAGAAAGACAGATACACGGAGAGAAAGGAAGCCACCATTTCTGACCCTGCCATGTGAGAGAGGACTCCCGGTTTGCCTACAGCTGCAGAAAGGCAGAGAAGCCCCGACAGACTGAGAGAGAAGACCCAAAAAGAGACAAGCCCTGTGCCTGGTTGCCAACAAATGAGCTCTGGGAAACGGTAGATTCTGCAGGGGAAGGCAGAGACTTCAGTAGAGATCAGTGGCCATCTCACTTCGCAATGTCGCAGGACCCTGAGAAAGCATCTCTGCTGATGCCTTGATTTGGACATTTCACAGCCTTGAAACTGTAAGCTTTTACCCCAAATAAATCCCCTGTATAAAAGCAAACCAATCTCTAATACTTTGCATCTGCAGCCTTTTGGCAAACTCAGCCAGAAATTGGCACCAGGAAAGTGAGGTTCATGCTGCTTGTAATTACCAAAAATGTTGGAACAGTTTTATAAATGGATAAGGGGTATTTTTTGGAGGAATTGTGAGATGCTTGATAGTTAAGGCCTAGATTGCTTTGAAGAGGTTATGGGGGGAGGGGTGGGAATGCTAAAGATAGTTCTGATAAGGCCTTAGATAGAAATTATGGCTGGAAAGAAAGCAATCCCTGCTTTAAAGTGGCAGATAACCTGGCAAAATTGACTCCTGAATGTTAGATTAATGGCAGAATTTGAAAATTATGATCTTGGACATTTAGTTCAGATTTCCAAATTAAATGTGGAAAATGCAGGCTGGCTTCTCCTTGCAGCTTATAGCTAAATGCGGGAGGAAAGGGCTAAGCTAAGAACTGAATTGTTGGGCACAAAGAAACCAGAAATTGATGGTTTGGGACATTCTGAGCTTCTTTCAAGCCCCCAGAGGGCAGTGCACCATGGAGGACTTAACTAAACTTGGAACTTGTAAGTCAGGATTGGAAATGCAGTTATCCAAGAAGGACTTGAGGAAAGGCTTACTGTCTGATGGCTTGGACCCCGGTGAACTGCATGCTAAACCAATGAGCTATTTGTGAGATCTGTATGAATGAAATCACTGTCAACCTGGACTAAAAGGGACAGGGAGGGGAGAGATTGAGGGAAGAATGGCTTCAAGAGGAAAACCATGGATGCTGAGGTCTGGATCTGGGACATTTTCTCAGGCTAGGAGAGGGACCCATGTGTGCAGAAAGGGTAAGTTTGCCCTGGCATTGGAAGAGGGCAGATATTCCAGCCCATTGTTCAGGGAGAGTTTTGGCCACCCCAGGCTACAGAAAGAGTGGGGCACATTCCTTGGTGGTTGGGGAGAGTTAGGTCACCACCCCACTGTTCTGAGGTAGTTGGGCCTGTATACCATAGATTAGGGAGAATGTTGCTGCTGCCTCATTGTATTAAGGGGATTGAGCCTATCCCCCAGAGATTGGGGAAAGTGTGGCCATCATCCCAATGTTCTCGGAGAATGAGTTCTAGAGCTCAACCACCACCCAGATGTTTGATTAGGGTGGAACAGAGAGGATGGCTTGAAGACATCATTCTAGATATGAAGCTCAGACTTTGAAATGTAATGGAGTATGCCCTGCAGGTTTTTGGAACTGTTTGGGACTCATGATGCTTGCTTTCCTTCCAATTTCTCCTTATGGTAATGCAAATGTCTATCCGATGTTTGTCTCTCCTTTGTATATTGGAAGCAGACAACTTGTTTTCTAAGTTTCACAAGTCTACAGCCAGAGAGGAATTGTTGCCCCAAGACAAACTGCATGTCTTTAATTGATTTTTATGAGATTTTGTTCTTAGCATTGCTACTGAAATGATTTGATGTTTTTTAAATATTACAATGTAATTATGGGAAGTGGGTGTGGCTCAATCGATAGAGCTCCCGTTTACCATATGGGAGGCCTTGTGAGGGCAGGCCGGCCCGCGCGGCACGGTGGGCTGATGCAGCAGGACCTCACAGCAAGGGGGAGATAAGCAGACACAGAAGAAACACACAGCAAATGGACACAGCAAACACAAGCAGCAAGGGGGGCATAAATAAATAAATAAATAAATCTTTTTAAAAAAATGTAATTAATGTATTTGCATATGGAAATAATGTGTCTTTGGGATTCAGAGGGTAGAGTGTGAAAGTTTGAAATTCTTTTGTAAATCCTAAAAAGAGAAAATTATGTTTTTGTACTAATCCATTCCTGTAGGTGTGAGACTCTTCTGATTGGACTATGTCAGTGAGGTGTGACTCAGGTTGAGTTTCTGCCCTTTTACTGGAGCAGAGAGAGACAGACACACAGAGAGAAATGAAGCGACCATTTCTGATCCTGCCATGTGAGAGAGGACTCCAGGTTTACCTACAGCTGCAAAAAGGCAGAGAGAGGAGGCCCAGGAACAGACAAGCCCTATGCCTCGTTGCCCACAGCTGAACTCCAGGAGACAGTAGATTCTGGAAGGTAAAGCAGAGACCTTGGCAGAGATCAGTGGCCATCTTGCTTCACCTCATGGCAGGACTGTGAGAAAGCAACTCTGCTGATGCCTTGATTTGGACACTTCACAGCCTCAGAACTGCAAGCTTTTACCCCCAAATAAATCCCCTTTATAAAAGCCAACCCATTTATGGTACTTTGCATTGGCAGCCCTTTGGCAAACTAAGACAGGGACCATAGTTCTAAACTATGAAACTATGCCTAAAACTATAAAACTTCTAGAAGAAAATATATGAAAAAATATTTGTGACCTTGGGTTAGATACATCACCAAACACAATCCACTTAAAAAATTAATAAATTGAACTCCATCAAATTAAAAAGCATCTTCTGTTTGACACTCTTAAGTAATTAAGGACAAGCCATAGACTGGAAGAAAATATTTACAAATCATATACCTGATAACAGATTCAGAATATATAAAGAGTTCTTAAAATAAATTATAAGAAAACAAACAATCCAATACAGAATGGGAAAAAGGTTTGAACAAATACTTCATCAAAGAAGATATACGGATGGCAAATAAGCTATTATCTTATTTGCTTAAGATATTCAAATTGTTAATCATTCAAAATGTTCAAAATGATTATTATGGAAATGCAAATCAAAATCACAAGGACATACTACTACATCCCCACTAGAATGGCTAACATTTAAAAGACTGGCCATACCAAATGTTAGCAAGGATGTTGTGGTGGATTGAATTGTGTACCCCAGTTTGGACATGTTCTTGGTCTTAGTCCACATTCTGGTGTGTGTAGACCCATTGCAAATAGGATCGTTTGAGGAAGTTACTTCAGCTAAAGTATGGTCCAACTTAATCAGGTTGGGCTTTAATCAGGATTACTAGAACACTTTATAATTATAATGAAATTCAGACATAGAGAAAGAAAGCCACAGGAAGAAGCTGGAAGTTAATGGTACCCAGAGGAAAAAGGAGAAGACATTGCCTGGTGAATCGCCATGTGACAGAAAAGCCAAGGACAAAGGATAACCAGCAGCCAGCATCAGAATGCCACAGTCTTCAGGCAGTATCAACTTGCTGACACCTCAGTTTGGGACTTCTCCTGGCCTCAAAACAGTGAGCCAATAAATTCCCATTGTTTAAGCCAACCTATTATATGGTATTTGTTTTAGCAGCCAGGAAACTGAAGATGTGAAGAAATAGGAAGTTTTATACCCTGCTGATGGGAATGTAAAATGGTACTATCACTTTGGAAAGCAGTTTGGCAGTTTCTTAAATAGTTAAACACATACTTCCCATATGATCCAGCCATTTCACTCCTAGGTATTTTCCCAAGAGAAATGAAAGCATATGTCCATACAAAAGCTTTCATGGTTGTTTGTTAGTAATAACTTTATTTATGTTTTCAAAAACTGAAAACAACTAAAATATCTATCAACAGGTGAACAAATAAACAATTTGTGATGCATCCATACAATGGAATCCCACTGAACAGTAAAAATGAATGAACTATCCATACATGCAAAAACATGAATATCAAATAATTACTCAGTAAAAGAAGCCAGACCTAAAAAAATATATATATATATATATATACTTTATGTGGCAGTTTGAAATTACTTTATGAATCCCCAAAAGAGAAATATTATGTTTTAAACTAACATATTCCTGTGGGTGTGAGACACATTTGACTGGATTACGTCAGTGGGGCGTGATTCATGTTGAGTCTCTGCTCTCTTGCTGGGTCTGATATAAAGGGAGACACAGAGACTCAGACAGACAGAGGCAAAAGGGAGCTGGCCTATTTGATTCTGCAATGGGAGAAAGAGGCTTCCTTAACCAAGAATCCCCAAGAGGCTGGGCCCATGAAGCAGCTCAAGAGGAGACCAGTCCTACCATATGCCTAATGGCTTACAGCTGAACGTGGGAAGAGACCAGAACTTGGGAATAAGCCCCGAGGGGAAGGATGAAACCTCGCAGAGGCTGGCAGCCATCTTGCTTCACCATGTGACAACATGAGGGGATCAACAGTAGCTGCCTTTGGTGAGAAAGCATATCTGATGGTGCCTTCATTTGGATTTTTCATGGCCTTGGAACTGTAAGCTTTTACCCTAAATAAATCTCCTTTATAAAAGCCATCTCATTTCTGGTACTTTACATCAGCACCCCTTTGGCAAAATAAAACACTCTAATGGCCTATTTACATAAAATTCTAGAAAATGCTAATAATCTGTAGCAACAAAAAGCAGATCAATGGTTGCCTGGGGACAGGTGAGGAACAGCAATAAGTGGAAGGGAGGAATTACAAAAGGATATGAGAATGTTTGGGGGAATAATGGACATGTTCATCACCTTGAGTGTGGTGATGGTTTCACAGGTGTAAACCTGTCAAAATACATCAAATTGTATACTTTAAATATGTGCAGTTTATTGTATGTCAATTTGTACTTCAATAAAGCTGTTCCAAAAAAACAGAAAATTTTTAAAAAACCAAATATTTAGGAAGAAGAATTAACCATATTTGGTGGTGGTGGACACTCATGCCTCCTAAAAAAAACCACATTCCTTACCTAGAGAGGCACTTTGGCTACAGTGGGAGGTGATAAGGTGGCTATCTTAAAATGTCTGACATGTAGGTAAGATTAGACAAATGTTGTCATTGTTGATAAATAAATGAAACGTGCTCTCAAGTACATGATATACCAAAATTTTATGTTCATCAAAACAGTCTTATTTTTTCACCGATTGCTATGAAGAATAAATAAATGTTATACCTCTGACCTTAAAAATAAATTTATACTTAATTTTAAAAAATTCATTATTCAGTGACCCCAACTCTAAATGCGTGTAAACAAATATAATAAAGGGGTCACAGATCTTTGCCTAAAAAATATTCTCAAATTCCATTACAGCAGGAGACAAGAAATGTTAATAAAGTCATATGTGGGAAAGTGACTGTTCCAACATTTCCTACCTCAAGAGCCTAAGAAAATAAGGACTTTCTGTCCTAGGAAAATAAGGATCTTCATCTCATCCCACAGCAGCAAGGAAGCCCACTAACAAGCAATCAAATAGCGAATGTGATGACCTGACAGCCATAAAAATGTTGGTCACCCTGGCTCTCACCTAGATTATTACCACTTCTTGTGAGAACCATCCAGATATACACATCCTCTGCCTCTACCATACTGGGAAGCACAAGTGAGCTCGCCTGTGCTTCTTATTACTGTCTACTTTCAAGCATACATTGGTAAGCCCCCACCTTCCCACAAACAAAAAGGACTATAAAAAAGAGACTGACACACAGTGATGGTTTCAGAACTTTCCTTCCATATCTTACACTTGCTAGAATCATTCTTATTGCCTTGTCTCACTTTTGACTTCTGGCCCCATTGCCAACTGGACATGCAAGACTTGCTGTCTTGATCACTCAACTCTATTTGGTCTTCAAAGCTCAGCCTCCTTTGCCAGTTAACTCTGTGGTATCCCCAAGTTCCTCTCCTAGTTTTTCTCCTCTATCTAGTCCTGCTGGAATTCTGGATTAATATCTGTCCTGGCAGAATTTATCTTATTCAGACTTGCTGGCTGCCCCTACCCTGCTCAATTCTCAGTCTTGCTATAACAGATACTTTCTTCACCCACTCTTTGACCCATTGTTTCTCCTAAGTTATTCATTGAACAGACATGTAGTAAGCACCTCCTCTGTGCCAGGGTGCTAGAGATGTAAAATCAGCTAAAACAAAACCCTCTTTTCCAGAAGTTCACCATCTGGGTAAGCAGACCGGTACACAGTGTTATAAGAAGCAGTGGGGCACTGCATGAGCCTGGAGGAAATGCCCAACTGTTGCCTGGGGAGGAGGGTGAGCAAAGGCCAGGAAAGCCTCCAAAGAGTAGGCCAATTTAGTTAGAAAGACATGTAGGAATTCAGCAGGGGGTGCAGAGGAGGGGGAAAAACTTCAGGGAGAGGGAAAGCATGTGCAAAGTCACAGGGGCCTGAATAAGTGCCCTTTAGATCTTATGGGATTGATAAGAATCAGAACCCAGCATGACCCCAAATGCAAACAAACAAAAACAAACAAACAAAAAAGAGACTTTCCATGGTCTAGTCTCTGCACTTCCTTAACACTGCACATAATGGAAATAATTGTTTGACAGTCAATAATTAAATGACAACTGTCCAAATCTTTATTGAGGCTGATGAAAAACATTGAAATTAAATGGAACCCAATTCATAACTGATAACAAAACAACTTCAAGCTGCCATTCTCATCATTTGGCTGCCCCCAAGGACTCTTTTCTCTCTTTAAACTCCCCAAATCTCTTCCCCAGCCCCACCCAAGGAACTGGCTACAGTCTTTCTCCCCACCCTTCCCCTGGCTCCAGTCACTTTGCCACCCCCCACCCTCCTTCTAGGCTAGATTTGGCTTGGGAGCCATATTTTGCCACTCCTGGTTTAAAGAATCTTTCCTTCCCACGCTCCATTTGGCTAGCTCCTAGTTTTCCTACAGGACTCGGTACAAGTTAGCTAGCTTCTTGAGAGTGCTTTCTCCCATTTCTGGTTCGGTAAACCCTTTCTTTGTACTCCCATAGGATATATGTATACCTTATGTATTTTGTACAGTCAGGAAAAGCTTTTTCCCCAGGCTCAATGCTTCCTTCCATGTGGAGGAAGTTCCACTAGCATAACATTGTTAGCCTCTGTCCACTCCCACTCACTCCTCCCCGTGGGGGGATGGAGTGAAGGAGTAGGCATGCTCCTTCTCTTGCTCGTGGGAGCAAACCCACAGAGAGAACATATCCTGCCAGCTATCCCATGCCAGAAGAGGCACACTCTGTCACCATTGGGAAAAGTCTGTCTGTCCAGTGCTGCCGGTGTCTGAATACATAAGTTGGTCTCTTTCCAGAGTTCTCCATTATCAGCTTAATTAGCAACACAGTCATATTTTGTTCTCTATCTGTGTTCTTGACTATCTCTTAATTGGTTCAGAACACTAGAGGGAAACAGTAGTGAAATTAGGCCCCACTGAACCCCAACATATACCAGTAGCCACAGCACACAGCACATTGCTCAGAAATTTTCCTTGTATATCTTCTTTCTTGTCAGTTCAGTGATTCTCAGAAAGGACCTTTGGAGAGTCCTTCCAGTCGCCATAAACAGATCCAGAAACACTAGTCTTCCTTTCACACTGACGCCAAATGACACACAATTCCATAAGCTAATAGTTTTACTTGTAACAAGAGATACTTCCAATAACCTGCTAAGTGAGTTATCAGCAGTTTCTAAAATGAATGTAGCAATGTAGTTTAATGAATCTTTAATTCAGCATTCTGTTAAGAAGTGTGGCAGCCACTCTTGGTAATTCTGTAAAACTTTCATTGAGCATAAACATACAAAACAGAGTTTGAGTAGTTCTCAGGGATGATAATTTGTGAAGAGTGGATCACTGATGCTCTCTTCAATTGGTCATGGTTTTCAACCACTGCTATTGAAGTCTTACTTTCTCATTATGTATTACTGTTAGTATAACATTTGTATCAATTTAGTTTGTTGTGCATCATTTGGGTAACCCTATAGTATATAGTAATGCATATTTGTCCATCTGGGAGATAGAATAATGTAATAATTAGAGTACAGGCTATAAAGTTAGTCTGCCTGTGTTTGTATCCCAATATCACCACATATTAGCTGTGTGGCTTTGGATAAGTTATTAAACCTCTTGTATCTCAGTTCTTCGCCATTAAAATGAGGAGACTAATAGTACCTACATCACAGGGATACTGTGGAGATTAAATGAGATAATCCATGGAAAGTACTTAGAACACATGGATAGCTTATTGTTATTATGTTATTATGATGATGATAATGATGCATGTAAATAGGAATTTTGGCCTACAAATTTTAATAGCTAGGTTCTACCCTATGTATAGATGCAATTCAAATACGTATCATCCATAAATCTATTGCTGAAGCAGATATATCTGCAATCCTGCCAAAATTTGTTAATATGGTACATTTTATTGGTGATGTAATGTTTTATAGCATACATTTATTTTTTGGTATCTATTCTCTGTCTTCTCTGCTGGAACCTAAACTTTGTAATAGCAGGAACATTTCCTTATCTGGGAGTTCTCTGCTATAGCCCCAATGCCTAGAACAGTGCCTGGCACAAGTAGGCCATCAAAAAAATTTTTAATGAATATTAATATGCAACCAAAGAATTTGCATTATATAACCTGCAATATAATATTGAGTTTGGTGAAATAAAATTACGAGATTATGACTGAGTTTATTTGGCATTATTTTATACCTTAAATCGACATTTAAGCTCACATTATCATGCTGTTAAGTAAATAATAGTGAAATATATATATTCCTCTCCAATTCTTTACAGTCACTGAGTTATTTTCCTTCAAGGAAAGGAGGAATAGGTGACCACAGGTCTTCTGTGAGGCCTGAGTAGGCCCCAGCCAAATAAAGAACTATATTTTTCAATTCAATTTTTTTAAAATTACCTGGCAATAGTTTATTTCAGCCCCAAGGGATTTGAAAACCTGATTAAAGTGGTGGACTCATTTCCCAGAAAAGAACACACTAAGTAGTCACAATTTTGAATATAATTTTCTGGGCAAAGAGACCCTGGTTGGGGAGGGGGGAGAAAAGATGGGGGACATCTTAAAACCTGTACTAAGACTCCAGAATAAGAAATTCCCAAATTATTCTTCCCTTTCAAAAAGGTATGAGTAAAGGGGTTTGATAGCATTATACATATACTCTCTCTATGTTTCAGCCCACTTTTATTGCCAAAGGATAAAAAATTATTTTGAGTGGGGACATTACCAACAATTTCCAAATTGGATTCCCACCAGGGTATGTAAGTATGAACAATACCATGCAATGTACAAACTGCTTTGGGACAGTGGCACATATAACTGATAAAAAGGAAAAGTTTTGGACAAGGGCTTTAAAAATGTACAACCGAATGTGGTATCATATCACATTTAATGAGGTGTGTTCCTTCCATGTTAGAAATGCATGAAATGAATCAAGATAATTAAGAATATAGACACTAAAAGTATCTATTGCACTTGCAGAACATAGTAGTTCTACAAGTTTTCTGAAATAACTTTCAATTACAATCCATAGAGAAGAAATGCTTGTAAATGTATAAAAAGTTATAAATTTATAAATTTAAAAACCTGTAAATTTATACAGAACTGTTTAAGCAAGAAGTTTCCCTCCAAATGAGAATTGTAAACAATGTAAATCTGCAACATGATTTAAAAAGAAAATATAAATTATACTCAATGTTTAAGTATTATAATGTATTAAGTTATCCAAAAAGCTGTTAATTGTGAATACTAACAAACTTTTCCTTTATGTCCATGCTTCTGAGAATGGAAGACAGGACCGAGGCTTAAAAGTACTGAAAAATCCTTCCCCTAGTTTCTTGTGAACTCTTGTAGAATGTAAGCTGTTTCTCGCTAGAGTCTAAAGACAAGATAGAGTCTCTGATTTGAAATCAGAATTGATCTGCTGCTCAGCTGGCCACATCTCAAATATTGCCATAAACCTTTGATGGAGGATTTCCCAAGATAAGTTAAAAATGGCTGTTCTTGCCACTTCGATGTTTTGGGAAAAGCCAAGGATGTGAACTTTCAAATCGGCCAAAACTATACGCATCCTGATCACATTCTCTGTGGTGACCTTGGTTTTCCCTCCTTTGCCAGTGATTCTTCCTATTGCCCTTGAGAGGTGTTCTCCCTTTAAAGGCTTAACATCTGTAATTTCAAAAGACTCTAGGAAAAGGTCATCCAATCTGATGAGGGCAAGTGCACCCTCTGCCTGAAATCCGAGAAGAAAAGCTTTCACAAAATCAGCGGCTTTTATCAGAGCGCTAAGGGCTTTGATTTATTTACAAGTCCTGATTTCTACATTCCTCGATTTCAAGTTAAAGCGTATCTGAAGTCCCAAATGTTCTACAACAGGAGTAAATATCTTCATCCAGGTTTCTTTTAATGGCTTATATCTGTTAGCCAGGGCTGTAATTTTCCTAGTTTCTTCTTTCCCACCCAGGAGCCGGCCCCAGAGAGGGGCAGGAAGACGTTCCTCTTCGCCCAGCCTTGGACAGCTATTCAGCTCATCGTTTCTTCGCCTGCCAGCCACAGGTGGACTGGGTGAAGCCATCCTTGGCCCCAGTGCTCAGTGCCTCCATCTCGGCTTCCAACCCCAGTTATCTCCAGCCTGGGCAGGCTGTTCCGGCTGGAACGAGTGCGCAGCTTCAAATTTATTTTAAATTACTCAGCAGTACTAGTTCTACACACATGCCCAAGAGAAACAAACGGAAAAACCCATGAAAAGGCATATGCAAGAATGCTCTTAACAGCTTTGTTTATAATAGCTAAAAATTGTAAACAACTCAAATATCAGTCCACTGGAGAATAGAAAAATAAACTGTGGAATATTCATACAATGGAATAGCACACAGCAATAAAAAGGACAAACTACTCTTATGTATTCTTATATGCAACAACTTGGATAATCTCACAGATACAAAGATAAGCAAAAGAAGCCAGACACAAAAGAGAACATATTTTATGATCCCATTTATATAAAGATTAAATTTTTAAGAATTTATATTTATAGATAAAATTTAGCTGTGGTGATAAAATTCAAAATAGTGGTTACCTATGATTGGGGAATGGTATTGACTGGGAGCGGGCATGAGAAAGTCTTCTGGAATAATGGGTGATGGTTCGCAGGTGTGTGCACATGCGTGTGTGCATAAATTCAGTGAATTGTACAATTAAGATCTATGAATCTTCCAGTATAGGTTCTGTTATACATATACGTATATACACATACTTACAGGGAGTCAGAGTAACTTCTATATGCCTGACATTTAGCTGGGCCCTGGAGATACATTGATGAGCAAAATAAGTATGGTTCCTTCCCTCAGGATAGTGTATCCCTTGTGTTAGCTCAGTACCTATAATTTATGCTCAGTAAATGGTTGTTGACCTGAACTGAGCACTCTTTTTGCACACTAACCATTTAAATTTTTAAAAATACTTTTACAGATGCTGATGGCAACAATGGGACTTCCTATTTCTTTGACAAACATGATTTGTTTCATTTTAGACTTTTTCAATCCAAGGTCATCATGATGCCTCCTTATGGAAAAATCCCAGAACCTTCTCATCCTTTCAGCAAAGGAGCTACATGCACTTTCATCCTGCAAATTACAGAATTGATTCTCAGTGCTACTAGCATTCTCTATATCCTACAGAGCTGTGCACTAAAATCCAGTGCCATGAACACACCTATGAAAAATGATGCTTTTGAGCCTACCCCATGGTGCAGTAAATTTAAAATACTCTTAATAATAATAAGGATCAACATTGACTTTAATGGTCTTCAAACCCATCACGTAATTTCATTAGCCATCCAGCACAGATGCAAGCAGAGATGATGTCATACTTTTTCCCTTAGCTCTGAAACCTGAGTCAGGCGCCAGAGATGAAATCCAGTTTTATAGACTCTAATCGGATTAAAGCTTCTGGCAGCCGCTGATCAATAGGTGGTAGCTGGAGGAATCCCAACATGTGCAAAGCCCTCTCAGACCCCTTCACGGGCACGGCCTCAACTCAAGGAGAAGGGAGGTACAAGTGGTTGCTTTCTGCTAGTGGGGAGTCAGGATGGTATGTCCTGTGGCACGGTGCTGTTTGAAGTTTTCCCCAGCACCTGAGTCCAAACAGGAGAGAGGGATTGTCATTTATGCAGCAGCCTCAAATCTTGCTCTCTGATCTCCTTCTAAGAGGACCTCTCACTACCCACACAATGGTCAGATAGTATATTAGCAGTTAAAATCATGACCTTTGGAGTCAGGCACTAGCTCTGCCATTGATTAGTTAAACAACCTTGAACAAGTTACCCTAGCTCTCTGGGCCTCAATTTCCTCATCTGTAAGATAGGGATAATAACACCTACCTCACAGAGGTTTAATGAGGATAAAGAGTGCTCATGCACGTAAAGTGCTTAGAGTAGTCCCTGGCCTCTGTGGTTACATGCTCAATAAATGACAACTACTAATGAAGAAAAATGATAAGCTAAAGTTAATAGCTATCAATTATCTTTATAATTCATAAAACTCTGAAGTTTCCCCTCATAACCAAAGGGGAGAACTTGTTATTTTTCCTTTATCATTTTACTTACCTCAACTTTCCCATCTTTCAAACTTAGCACAAGTGAGAAGCCAGTGCCTACATGTGCTTATAACCTCCAGGTTGCTTTAACAAGAACTTCGATAACATAGCAAAATGCAATGACCTCATCGTCTCACTATAGCAGCAGTAAAAATCAATGCTACTTAAAAAGCCTGACAATCAATCAAGGTCTAGCCAGATATCTGTGGAAGTCAAAAAGGCCCATATAAAAAACTGATTCATCCAGGGATCTCATTAAAGCTCCACAGCAGTATTTCCCTGATGTAAACTGGGAATTTTCATTTTTCTTTTTTTTTTCTTTTTTTTTTCAAATATGGAATTCCTGTGAGATCAAAGCTATAAGTCTCCCCAGCAGCCGGCTGGGAAGTATTTTTATTGGTTGAATGTCCTTCCTTGCAATACCAATGCAAATGTTCATATGTCAATGTCATTCCACCTTCCCATGGTGATGCAAACCTTCTACTGAAAGCACACACTACTTTCCTCCAGAGTAAGTTCCTAAAGAGTAATAGACATGTTTATTTTTATTCATTACACATGGAATCATAGGGGTTATAGAAAGCATTATCTTAAGATAATGCATTTCTATTCTATGGGCCTTTTTCTAAAACCTCATAATTCAAATTTTAATGTAAAACAATTTTCCCTCTTCTGAGCTCAGATTAGTTTAAGAAATTTTAGTGCCTACTAAGAACCAGACATTCTTCTAGGCACTAGAGATACAAAGATGGAGAAAGCTTAAGCCTGCCCTTCTCCGGGGTTCTATGAGACCAGCAATCACAAATCCCACTAACTAACTCCATACCTAGTCTCTGAAAAGAAAACAAACAAGATGAAATGCAGGATGTGGCATACACCACTGAGCTAAAATTCTTTTTTTCCTCTAGCAGTGAAAATAACACTAGACTCTGGATTATCAACTCCAGCACAATCAAACTCAGGAAAACTAAAACTACTATGAAAAATAGGGGAACTGGAATTTCAAGCCCCACTGTTCCCAGCAGCTTTGGCACCCTATTCCCTTAGGAACTCAATAAAAATCAATTTAGGAACCCAATTCTCAGCCTACTCCATATCCAATGTACGCATGGTGGGAAAGGGAGTGAACTTACACAATACAAGCTGTGTCCTCTTCAATACTTCAGGAGCATGCCCTAATTTCTTTAATTAGTCTCCCTGTCTGTACACATAACTCCCTTGTGGAGTTGTGAGGATTAAATGAAGCAATATATTAAAAAAGCATCTAGATAAGTTCCCAGCTTTATTAGTTGCTCACCGAACGACAAGAACTCAGTTCCAGGATCCCAAAGGAATGTGACCACATACACTATGCCCCCTGGCTAGTTTCTGGTTTTCTTTACTTTGAAGCAGGATAACCAGACTTTTTCTGGCCACTTCAGCCTAGAAATAGTCTAAGCTTACCTACTAGCACAAGAAGGTCACTAGGGCAACAATCCAGCCTTGACAAGGAATCAAGAAACAAATCCAACAAAAATATAAAGATAACAAAAATATCAGTAATCCCAATAGTTGTGAATAGGTTAAATTCCCTTATTAAAAGACTTTCTGAATGACTTTTTAAAAACCTAATGCCAGCCATATGCTCTTTACAAAATAATACAAAAAGCTTGAAAATTTGTGGATGCCCGAAGATAAACCAGGTAAATCCAAACAAAAAGAAGCAACATAACAATATTAATTAATATTAGCTCATACAGAATTCAAGGCAAAATCTATAACTGGGACAAAGAAGGTTGCTTTCTATTGATTAACAGTAGGCTCATGAAAATACATGGCAACCTTGAATCTTTACACTGAATATCATGGCAGCAGACACACAAATAATAATTCAGCTCTCTCAATGTGTCAGGCCCAGTCCTAATCTCTTTACATACACCAATATATGTAATCCTTTCCACGCCCTGTGTAGTAGATGATGTGATTTTACAGTTGAGGAAACTGGCCCAAGGTCCATGAGCCCATGAGAGTGGAGCTGGTATTCAAATTGGGCAGAATGGAACCAGCATCAGTGCTTCTAACTTTGTTACTATACTCATTCCAAAAAAAGTGAAAAGAAGTGCTAGAAGTAGAAAAAAAAAATTGTCGAAATCATAGTGTTTTAGTTTTCTGGGCTGTTCAAGCAAATACCATGCATTGGTTCAGCTAATACAATGGGAATTTATTTGCTCATGGTTTTGAGGCTAAGAGAAAGTCCAAAACAAGGAGCAATCAATGTAATCTTTTCTCCCCAGAGAATGTGGCCTTCTGGAGCTAGGCTGCCGGCCATACCTGGTCCTTAGTTTGTTACATGCAAAGCACATGCAGCCTCTTCTGGCCTTTCCCTTCTCTTCCAGGTTCCATTGATTTCAGCTCTGGCTGCTTCCTCTGAGCTATCTCTCTCTGTGTCTGAATGTCATTCTCTTATAAAGCACTCCAGTAATAATAGGATTAAGACCCATCTTGAATGAACCACACCTTAACTGAAGAAACCTCATCAAAAAGTCTTACTTATAATGGGTTCATGCCCACAGGAATGGATTCAGTTTAAGAACATGTTTTTCTGGGGTACATACAGCTGCAATTCACCGCACATAGGTATAGTGGGAGAGGTTAACAAACCACACCGAAAATTTGTCTTTGTCAAAAGGATGAAAAAATTAATATACAAAAGATGTGAATAATACATATAACAAGCTTGACTTCATAGCAAGCCTAAAAAGAGATCTCTAAGAAGTTACATTCTGCTCAAATGCCTGTGGAACATTTATTCAAACAATGCCTGTCCCAAAAAACAGAGTATCTACAACTGTAAGCAAGAGAGCTCCATCCATCTGCCCCATGGGATCTAAGCCCCACTTCAGTTGGAAGCAGAATGAGCATCACCATCACAAATTCGTCAAGATTGAGGAATGAACAAACCTAAGAAAAGAATGCAACTATGGACCAAAGTAGACTATTATTATTCCCATAATGGAAGAACTTGTATCATTGATATAAAGACAGTTGTCACCAGAGGTTCTGAGAGGAGGGAGAGGGAAAATAGGTATAACATGGGGCATTTTTGGGGACAGAATTGCTCTCCATGATATTATGACAGATACATTGCGGGTGTAGTACCACACGGATGGGGAATGGTTGTGTGGGGTGTTTTTGGGGGTGTGGGCGGTGGGGAGCATGGGAATCCCTGTAGTTTCTGAGTAATATTTGGGTAATCTAGGCACCTTTATAAAATGTATATATATATATATAACAAATAACATTTATGTAAACAAATGCACATATATGCATATGTATTTATA